>JAWWNH010000269.1:0-122012 GCA_034641385.1 Darevskia mixta
TCCAGGAGAACCTCAGACATATTCAATGCATGTGGCAAAATGTTCAATCTCATTTAGTGACTCTGTGGCCAGAATAAATCTGGGGGCATAAACGGGGGGGGGGGGGAGCATATTGTGAACATTCTATTCGTTTTAAATTTTCTTGCAGTGAACATCTCGTAAACGTTTTGGAGATCTATAGAGTAGGCAGAATGACGGAAGTGGCGGCTTTCGAGAGCCATCTTGGCAACGTCCAGTCTTTATACCACGCTTCGTCTGTTCACAACTTCGTTGGAATCCTCTCCCGGTAACGGCTTGCCTTATGGTCTGTCTCAGCTTTGTAGATGGTTTTCTGCCGCGCATGGGAGGCGAGAAGGCAACAGAGCCATTCGGCCAAAGGCTCGGTTATCTTTCAATGACAATGGCCGCATTTGGACAGTCCAATTCTACCTTAACGTCAGGATAGGCACAAACCGCATGCACCCACATGCATACCCTTGTTACTGCTTCCTCTTCTGTCTGTGCAGGCTGTGAAGCAAACCCAAAAGTTCCCAATTAATGTCCAAAGAGGGAACTGTGGTTTACTGACACCCCTGTGCAGGCAATGGGTGTCTGCAAGCTGTAAGCGGGGAAGTTTGGGTGGAGCGGGGCAGCCCATCTCTCTATAGTCTTCATCCATTGATGGTGGAGAGTCTAGTTGACTCCACACAACCTGAGCTCCTTTGTGTCTGTTTATCCCTTCCCCTTTCCCTATATTGATACACATATTACTAGTGTAGAAAAGCTGTGTGTCTGCATGTCAAAGTGCTTTACCTCAGAGGTGGGGAACCTGAGGCCTAGGGGCTGAGTGCAGCTTTCCAGTTCTCTGTCTCTCTAGCCCTTGGAACTTTCTCCAGGCCGCATTCCTCCTCATTGAGCCAAACTCTTCACCATCCCATTTTTGCACCCTCCTGTTTTTGCCTTGCCAGATTGTGTCCTTGTACTGTGGCAATGCCTCTTGCTTGCCTGGACAGGGGATGGAGAAATGTGGGTCTTTTGCCTCTGGCCTTCCTGCCACTGCCTTGCGGCCTATGAGGGATTGCATCCCTCAAGCGGAAAAAAAAAAAGATTCTCCACCTTTACTGTGTAAATCTTCTGCTTTTCTAGGGGACTGCTCTTGCCAAAGATTGTAGTTGAAGAGCATGGCGTGGAAAGAACTGATTGTGGGCACTTGGGCAGCGGCATCTATTTCAGCGACTCCGTAAGGTCTGCAGTTCTCTGGCAGTAATCACAGTTGAGATCTTATCATTCATTGCCTGATGGGGAGTGCTAAGTGTGTTGCTCCTATTGTTGTTGTTATTACTATTGATTAATTAAATTTGATCTTAATCAATTAATTAAACCCCTTCACCCGAGGTTCACAGGGCAGTTCACAACATAAAAATACAAAATGAGAACACAGAATACATAACAAAACAAGCGCAAACCAACAACAAACATGTTTAAAAGGGCATAGAATCAGCCAAAGGCCCTTGTCAAAAAGAAACATTTTCATTTCTCCTAAAGATATGTAATGAAGGCGCCAGGTGAATTTCCCTGAGGAGAACATTCCACAAATGGGGAGCCATCACAGAAAAGGCCCGTCCTCATGATGTTGCCCTCTGGACCTCTTGCTTCTGAGTAAACTTAACTGCCACTTCACATGCTTTTCCCCACAGAGATATCCCATTTTTTGAACCAGAGTGGAGTATTGGACTTGGGCTGCATACATAGCAAACATTGAAAGCACATGACTTCCCCTAGAGATTCCTGGGAACTGTAGTTTGCTAAGGGTGCTGGGAATTGCAGCTCTGTGAGGGGCAGCATGAGACCAGTGACATTAAATTTGCGTCCATTATTTTGCCTTATGTGGAATGCAGAATGGCATATGTATCACACTGGAAGGTGTGTTGATGAGTGAACCCTTGATGTTGTGACTAGCACTATAAAGTCCTGCAGATGAGTTGGCATTTGGGTTTGTTGCAGGGTCTGGGCCATAATAAACTTAGGCTGCATACACATCATACACTTAAAGTCCATTTAAAGCATGCGTCTTCCACAAAGAATCCTGGGGACTGTAGTTCATCAAAAGTGCTGGGAATTCTAGCTCTGTGAGCGGTAAACTATGATTCCCAGGATTATTTGGCGAGAGTTATGTGCTTTAAATGGATGGTGTGTATACAGCTTTGGGTTGATGTGGCAAGAGCCACAAACCCCACATGCCTTTTTCTGTTCCTGAAGTGGTTAAACTCAAGCTATGGCAAGTACTTAAAATATTTGTCCGAGTATAACTAACCAGCTGCTTCTTCTTCTTTGTTTAACAGTGCATGCATCAACTACTCTTGGCCAAACAGAACAGATGGAACCCGGTTACTGCTGATTTGCGATGTAGCCCTTGGAAAGTCTTTTGAAACAGGTCACATGGACAGTTCGTTAACCGCAGCACCACCAGGCTATGACAGCGTGCATGGACTTGCCAGGAAAAAGGGGAAACTGAGAAAGGGAAGAGACTTCAAGGTACCGGTTCGAGCTATGTTGTGGTGTTGCCCGCTGCTGTCTTTTAAAGGCATAATATGCCTTGATAAGCTATGCCTCTGAAAATGTTTATTGTTTATTGATTTAGAGCACTTGTACCCCGCTCTTCAGCCAAAAAGGCTCCCTGAGCAGCTTACATACAATCAAAACAAGACAGTGTCTACCAGCTATCTAAAAGAAAAAGAAAAAAAAGCACGACACAAAAGGAAAGAGGGACTGGGAAGGAAGAGGAAAATCAAAATCACAACTAAGGCACACCAGTTTCTAAACATCCCTGACATAAACCCTCCAGCCTAAGGGGTTGTTTCCGATGTAAGCCCTACTCAGAGTCGACCCACTGAAATAACCGAGAGCCATTAATTTTAATGACTGTGTTTTGAGTAGAATGCAGTTGGATACAACCCTAGGCCTCAGTTCTGTGTCTTGTACATACCTCTCCACGATCCATCTTACCACCTCTTAAGTCTGTGGCCTTTTTTGTATATTTCTCAGTGACTTGTAAGTGGCTGCTGTGGAACTTCCTCTAGCTAAATTGACCTTTTGCCGCTGCCTGCTTTCAAAAGCTTCCTAAGTGAGGAGGTGATGTATCGGCTTCACTCACTGATGCATCAGTTGCTCTTGTAAGGCTCTTAACGTTTACTTCTTGTTTTCTTTTATTTTCATAAGGATGACGAATTTGTGGTGTACAGAGCTAGTCAGGTCAAAATAAAATATGTGGTTAAGTTTTCCCTCACCGGTGACAAAGTGAAGGAGTTCCGTCCTGAAATTCAGGAAGTGACGCCTTCCCTAGAGCATCAGCCACAGCCTGAAGGTGAGAAATTCTTACCTAAAATTCTGTTTCTTTGGTGTATTCTGCAATTGGAGTTTGACATTGAAGCCTAACAAGTTTCCTTGGTGTGCAGCTTAGTGTGGAGCTATAAAGATTATTCCAAGGAACACCCATGAAAGAATGAGGAGGCCAAGGTGACTCCTGTTCCTTCATAAAATCACATCTTTTATTCCCATACAGATCCTACCTATGGTGTGCTCTACTTATCTTTTCTCTGTGCCATATTTCAAAAAGTTTGGTGGGTTTGTGGGAAGGCTAAGATCTTTTGGGAATCAATATATAACGAACTAAAGAAAATGTTAAAGTATACATTCCCAAAAACCCCAGAAGCGTTTCTGCTGGGATTGGTAGGTGAGGAGTTTGCAAAAAGTGATCAAAGATTATTTTTATATGCTACCACCGCTGCCAGAATCTTATGGGCTCAAAAATGGAAATCAACAGATATACCAACTATGAATGAATGAATGGAGATAAAAATGGACAGAGTATCTTGAGCTAGCAAAATTAACTGGAAGAATTAGAAATAAAAGAGACCAAAAGTTTCAATCAGATTGGAGTAAATTTATTGAATATTTTAAAAATTATTGTAAAGATATGAATACATTCACAGGCTTAAATACAATACTTGCGATGTAATGATTAGAGTCTATATAGCTAATATGTAAAGTACATAAAACAATTCTGTATAAAAGGAAGTGAAAGAATGATGAGAAAGATGAAAACCAGAGCGGGAAAGGAGGAAAGTCACAATACTCGGCGGAGTATATGTAGTGACCTTATCAGAATGGTATGTGAAGTGTTTTGTTGTAATATATTGAAAACAGAATAAAAAGATGTTGAAAAAAATATATATTTCAAAAAGTGAAAATCTGGACACAAAAGTTGTGCCCCAGTTTTTGTGTAAACACCCAAGCCATAGGATTGCTTATCCCATCGGCTTTTGGTCTGATCTTGCAGGAATTGTTAATGCTTTTATTCGCTTTCACTCTTTCTCTGTTTTTATTACATGAATACAGATGCATATGAGAATATTTAGTTTCTCTCTTGCTTTTTTTCCTTGCTTTTAGGTAGCAGAACAAACATTTGCCATCAAGGCCAGGCAACATAGTTGCTTACAGAGGGGTTTTTTTTTTGGTTTTTTTTACACTTTTAATGCTGAAAATTGCTCTGAACCTTTACAATAAAGTGGGTTTGCCTTCAATAAACCATCTCTCTCCCCCACCCCACCCTGCCTCTTAATATTTCTTTAGATTATGAAATGCCAAGTAAAAATCTGCTGAATAATGTGACTGCTGGCCTTCTGGACAGATCTGGAAACCCAATTCCTCTCATAGATCTTCGTATCAGGGGACAAATAGTAGACTTCGTAGCAGAGGTGATGCCAAGGCATTTGTATTTCTTTTCTAGGGATGTTAAATATTTCCTTGTGGGTTTTTATTTTATGCTTATTTACCGGTATTTATTTTTACAAAGTGTAAAACAAATCTGTAGACAAATCCTAGCCCTGATTAACATTGCTTTTAAATATTCAGTGAGTTAGTTGTGTTATATCAGCAGACTCTCGATTTTTAAATTAAAACTTTGATTTTTTTTTCAGGGGACAGTAAGTGCAACACAAATACATTTATTTGTTTCTTTGTTTATTTGTCTCTTCCTACACACCATTCCTAAGGTGCTGTAGCAACAAAAAATCTGGTGGGAATCAATAAGTAGTGGGCAGGGTGGATTTGATTTAAATAAAATTGATTTAAATCACGATTTAAATCACTAGTCAGTAAGGCTTGATTTAAATCACTAGTCAGTAAGACTTGATTTAAATATTTTTTTTACAGAAAGACTCATTCTTGCTGGTATAATCTTAATATTTACAACCATATGAAGGTTTCATTTTTGGAATAATAAATTTTCAGAGTAGTTGTTACAGTTATATAAAAAATTACTGATTTGGTTATACTACTAGAAATACATAGACAGATAATTATGAAATTATGGTGAGGTTTAATAAGTTAACTGTTTATATTTGGACCACTTTTCTGCTGTACTTTATTGGAAAGAGAAGAATAATCATTTCCTTAATAACCATTTAAACAATTTATTTAACTAAAACAATAACATGATAATAACAATAACTAAAACAAAAACATGTATCCATGTTTGTTAACTGATGTTGTTAAACATTTTAAAAAAACTTAGACTGAGTTTTAGCACACTTGATAAACTTAAAACAAATCCTTATTTCCTGATGAATAGCCTTTGGACTACAATGTAACTTAAATAGAAGACTATATTTAGAAAGATTTTTCCTCCAAAAGCATTTTATTTTATAAATCCGATTTAAATCAAAAAAATCTGATTTAAAAAAAAAAATCCGATTTTTTTTTTTTTTAAATCATTGATTTTTATCCACCCTGGTAGTGGGCCTTCTGGATGGCAAAGAAATAATGAAACCCCCAATACTGACTAGGATGCTGCCATTAAGGCACACACTATACCTTTAAAGCACATTTGAAGCACATTCTTTCCCTCAAAGAATTCTGGGTACTGTAGTTCATTAAGGGTTGCTGGGAACTGGGAACTCTATGAGGGGTGATCTACAGTGCCCAGAATTCTTTGGGGGAAATAATGTATCTTGAATGTGTTTTAAAGGTATAGCACATTTAAACGGTGTTTCCGTGCACTCTGGCTTCCGTCACGGAGTTCCGTTGCACCAGAAACGGTTTAGTCATGTTGACCACATGACCCAGAAAGCTGTATGTGGACAAACGCCGGCTCCCTTGGCCTGTATAATGAGATGAGTACTGGACCCCATAGTCAAATTTGACTGGACTTAACTGTCCAGGGGTCCTTTACCTTTTTACTTTTTACATCTGCAAAGGAAGCAGACAACATTTTGAGTTTGGAGAAAGGCTGAGAAAGACAGCAGAACCACGTTTGAGCTCTTTGGGTATTAAATATTTCCCTGATGCAGAAGCAGTGTACTTCGATTGCTGTTGGAGTGTTTTAAGTGTTGCATCTATGTATGCTCAACTTGTATATTTGTAAATAAATACAAATACTGTATTGCAAAACAGCAATAAGCTCCCAATGGCCTCCTCCTAAAGGGAACCAAACCTGGGTATGTGCTGCACACCTGGAACTCAGAAAAGTGGAAAGTGTCAATCACTTCTCCTACCTGGGCAGTTATCTTTCCACAAGGGCTGACATTGATGCTGAAATCCAGCATTGCCTGAGCTCTGCGAGTGCAGCTTTCTTCCGATTGAAACACAGAGTGTTTGAGGACCAGGACATTCGCAGGGAAACCAAAATGCTTGTTTACAAAGCTATTGTACTGCCAACCTTACTGTATGTTTTTGAAACGTGGACCATTTATAAATGCCATCTCCAACTCCTTGAAAGATTCCATCAACGGTGTCTCCAAAAAATTTAACTTATCACTTGGGAAGATAGGTGAACTAATGCCAGTGTACTGGAAGAAGCAAAGATCACCAGTGTCAAAGCAATGATTCTTCAACATCAACTTCATTGGACTGGTCATGTTGTTTGGATGCCTGATTATCATCCTCCAAAGTAATTATTCTGAACTTAAAAATGGAAGGTGTAATGCTGGTGGTCAACAAAAGAGGTTTAAAGATTGTCTCAAGGCAAATCTTTAAAAATGTAATATAAACACCGACAATTAGGAAACACTGGCCTGCGAGCACTCCAATTAGAGAACAGTCTTTACCAAAGGTGCCATGGACTTTGAACAAAATAAAAAATAAAAAAAATCCTTCCAGTAGCACCTTAGAGACCAACTAAGTTTGTTCTTGGTATGAGCTTTCTAAGCATGCTAAGAGGAAGGCACGCTTGGCAAACCCTCACCATGATCAACTCCCACACGGAAACCTATGTCCCCACTGTGGAAGGACATGTGGATTCAGAATTGGCCTCCATAGTTACTTAGGGACTCACTGTTAAGACCATGTTCATGGAAAACACTCTTACTCGGCTATGAGTGATCGAAGAAGAAGCACCTGAAATGTTTCCCAGAGGGTGTTTTTTAAAATGTTAATTTAGGAAGGAAAGTGTTTCCATAAAAAATGTTTTTATTGGGATCCATGACCTGGTGTTTACCTCATATCTATCCACAATACATGCATGTATTTCTTTCAGGTTGTGGTGTTCCAAGTCTATGAAAATCATTCAGACAGCCCCATTGAAGCAAAATACGTATTTCCTTTGGACGACACAGCCGCTGTATGTGGATTTGAGGTTTTCATGAAAGGGAAGCATATAATAGGAAAGGTAAGATGATTCAGGGACGGGAGGAGGAGACAAGATATATGGTGGTGGTTATGAAAACTGTTAGAGAGGAATGATAATGAATTCAACTGAGGGGGACTCGAGGAAGTCAACCGAAATATGAAATTGAGGAAAGAAGGAATACCTGGCCCACAGAATTGGGCTACAGGCCTAAGCAATGATAATAAATAATGTTAGCAAGGTTAAATGTACGATGATTGTGACTACCCTTGTGAGAGAAGGGGATGAATGTTGCTTCCCACAGTGAGAGGGGGGGAAGTATGAAAATTTAACTGTTATGGTGTGTGCTTAAAATTGTAAAATCAATAAAAAAAATGGGGGGGAACAAGATATACGGCGGTGGGACTGCAGCAGATGTGACTTTTCGAAAGAACCTATTTTTTAAAAAATCAAGATGATTTATTATATAATTTCAACAGGTTAAGGAAAAGGAGAAGGCACACAGAGAATACAGAGAAGCTATCAGTCAAGGACATGGAGCTTACCTGATGGATCAAGATGCCCCTGTAGGTGTAGTAGCAAAAACTACTTATGGCTTTATAAGAGATCGGCATACACTGGCCTTCGTTTGTTTTATTGATGAAACCAAGCAAGGCTCTCTGGCTTGAAAGCTGTACCCTGCATATGAAAAATGTTCTGAACGTATATATACAGATAAGGCTCTACAACCCCAGAACCAAATGTATCCTATAGCAAGTATCTCGCACATACACACCTGTCAGGCGTAGGTGGAGGAGACTGGCATAGTAGCAAACTCTGTTTTTTGCCTCCACTTAGGGCTTAAGGGATGTGGGTAGAGCTGTGGGTTAAGCCACAGAGTCTAGGGCTTGCCGATCAGAAGGTCAGCGGTTTGAATCCCCGCGACGGGGTGAGCTCCTGTTGCTCGGTCCCTGCTCCTGCCAACCTAGCAGTTCGAAAGCATGCAAGTAGATAAATAGGTAGCGGGAAGGTAAACGGCATTTCAGTGCGCTGCTCTGGTTCACCAGAAGCGGCTTTGTCATGCTGGCCACATGACCTGAAAGCTGTACGCCAGCTCCCTCAGCCAATAAAGCGAGATGAGCGCCGCAACCCCAGAGTCGGTCACGACTGGACCTAATGGTCAGGGGTCCCTTTACCCTTTACTACCTTAGTTAATTATTTGATCCTGACTTGTTTTTAGGAGGTAATTTAATTATTGTTTGATTTTATACCAATGTTATATATTTGATGTTAGCCTCCCTGAGCCCAGTTTCGGCCCAGGAGGGCGGGATACAAATAAAAGTTTATTATTATTTATTATTAGCCACACCTCCTCTTGCGCTGCTGCTTTCCCACAGGGAAAACTTATTATTCTTATTATTGTTATTGTTCTTATTATTAAAAATTTGTATACTGCCCTTCATTCATAGATAGCAGGACAGCTCACGACATAAGAATACAATATATAAAAAAATACAAAATACATCATAACAATGAGAACAAAAACGAACCAAGGATCTCCCCTCTCACAACGCGTGTAAAAGGGGATTGGATCTCGATCAGCCAAAGGCCTAGATGAAGAGCAAACAGCAATTTGGGTTTTCTCCAGATTGGAAAAGGAGCAGAGCAAGGGGGAAACCACTCAATCCCATGCTTTCTAGGCATGGAACAAGCGGAAGTGTGGTCTAGTCAGCAATTATTTGTGGTTATTGCCAACCACACTGCCTTTCCCTCTTCCATTAGCTGTGTGTGACATGAGGGAGACTCTCTCTCCCCAGCTGCTGGGGTCCCAGCAACACCTCCAGGGCCACAGACTAGTCACCTCTGGGACGTTTTCAGTATGCTATAAAAGAAAGCAGGCCTTGTCGTTGTTTTGTAAATGGCGATTTGCTTCTGTGGACATTTCAAATATCCTTCTGTAGGACATCTTTACTGTTTCTGTTGGAAACTTGCCTCCTTCAACCAAAGTCCTCATCAAAATCACCTACATCACGGAGCTCAGTTACGAGAACGAATGCCTTGCCTTCCACTTGCCGGCTGCTGTGGCGCCTTGGCAACAAGACAAAGCGCTGAATGAGAACACACAGGTGAGGGCCTCTTTCAATCAGAAGGAATGAAATCCTGCATTATAATGGTGCAAACGCAATTGTTGCCGTTCTCCACAACTTCATATTTAATTGCACCCAGTGCTGTTTTTCTAGAAAGAGAGGTGCTGGAACTTGCCATGAATGCCACCCTTATATAATGGCTATGGCACCCACCTAATGGTGGGTTTCAGCCGGAAAAAGCCCTGATTGCACCCATTCAGACCTCGTTGTTTTTGTTTGTTAACTAGGACTCAGTAAGGAAAGTTTCCGTTAGGCAAGTTGGAACAAAACCAGGGTAAGTAGGCTAAAATTTTAATGTGTCCTTTAAAGGTTGTCAGTATTTTAAATAAATGCATGGGGTTTTTTTCTTTAAAAAACAATATTGCAGATTGCAGCATTTATTTTTCCTACTTTATGACAATAAGAGCTATTCAACACTGGAGTGTCCTCCCTCGGGAGGTTGGGGGCTCTCCTTCCTTGAAAGTTTTTAAGCAGCGGTTCGGTGGCCATCTGTCACGGATGCTCTAGTTGAGATTTGTGCATTGCAGGGGGTTGGACTAGATGACCCTTGAGGTCCTTTCCAACTCTACGATTCTATGGTTTTTATAGCCATGTAAAGACAGATTCTCTGTGCTTTCTACGGTAAGCAACTTCATCAATTTATCTTGAAAAGGGATAAAAAGACCTCTTCAGTCAGAGAATATAACATGTCAGGAGGAGCTTTGGGGACAAGTGTGTTAGCTACACCCCCTGACCCTGCCTCCCTCTACACGTTGAAGGGCGACTGTCCGAAATGGACTGCCTGCTTCTGCTCCCCACTGTGGCAGAGCTTATTTTAAGCTCAGACCCTCATTTGGGGTGATTTCCCCTCCTCTCCCATCTGCCTCCATTGCCCTATCCCCTGCTGTGCAGAAGGGTCCCGGGCCCTCTAGAGATGGTTTTCCTGGAGATTTTCAGTGAGAAGGAGTGGACAGGAATCTTACCTTCCATAAACGTTCTTTACCTTCCATTAATATACCTTAGGATCCAAGTCATAGTGAAATAGGATATTTATGCATCAACTACAAAGCTGTTTTTCTCCTAAGTGGAAGTGTGGTGTAGTGGTTAAGAGTGGTAGACTCGTAATCTGGTGAACCGGGTTCGCTTCCCCACTCCTCCACATGCAGCTGCTGGGTGACCTTGGTCTAGTCACACTTCTTTGAAGTCTCTCAGCCCCACTCACCTCACAGAGTGTTTGTTGTGGGGGGAGGAAGGGAAAGGAGAATGTTAGCCGCTTTGAGACTCCTTAGGGTAGTGATAAAGCGGGATATGAAATCCAAACTCCTCCTCCCCCTCCTCTTCTTCTTCTAATTAATTAGCACTTTGATTACAGTGAAATCTAGTGAATATGAAAGAAAACATGCTATGGGGTGGGTGTGGGTGTGAATATCACACACCAATCCTGACCCATTATATAACATGTGGTTTCTCTTTATCTCAGTGGGTTCGCTTTGGAAATGTCAGTTGAAATGCCCTTTGAAATTAAACACATTAGCAGCTGGACACATCAGCTTGAAATAAAGGTAAGCAAATCTCCCTGGTATCTGTTTTTCAGGGCAGGGCAGTTCGTAATTGGAGGGGAGGGGAGAATAAGTGAGCCAAGTTGCACCTGTTTTAAAAGGAACAATCTGTATTTGTGCAGAAGGCAAGCTTGCAACGTGGAAATGTGGATAGAGAGAGACAGATAGATTTATACCGTGCCTTTCCAGATGTGCAGCTGTAAGGTGCTTTACAAAGGAATCATGAATTAGACAACCCCTGCCACACACACTCCCAAACATCACAAGTGCATCATATATATTTTTGTGGGGGAGCTAAATTGGGAGGAAACCTCTCAAAAGATTAGGATGCAAATTATTCAGGCCTTTTTTGCCTGAATAATAACAACAGAACAACAGAAGAGCAATAACATATATATTTTTTTCTCTCTCTCTCTCCTCCCTTCCCACTTTCAGAAAACTGACTGTACAGCTGTGGTTCGGACTGTTGACAACAGTTTCTTGGACACCAGTGGCTTTGCAATGGAAATCCTTATTGGTGATGTTCATTTGCCCAGAATGTGGGTAGAAAAACACCCGAGCAATGAGACTGAGGTAACTCTTATTTTATTCTTTCTTTAAGATATTTTCTGTTGCACCTTTGAATGAATCTTCCGAGGCAGTTTGCTTATAGTACATTGAAAGAAAACAATAAAAATGCAGCAGCTGTGAAAATAATAACTAAAAAAACCTATTAGGGCAGCATTAAATAGATCGACATCTGTGCTTATAGAACAAACTAGAAGTGATGTTAAGTTTACTTTTAAAAGTAAGCAGCATTGGCAAAAGAGGGGAGCTGATAATTAACAGGTCCCAGTTGGGAATTTTGCGTGGCTAGGCGGAGTCCCCCCGAACCCCAGGCAGCCCCTGAGGGAAATAACGACACGTGACAACGTTCTATGGGATTAAATTGGCCACAACTTTATTAATATTCAGATGTAGGGAGACCTTGGCTCAGGCATTGGGCGTTTATCCTTCCCAGCCCCCCCAGCCGGGGTTCTGGGTACTTGTCAGGGTTATCCAGCATGTGTGAGGGGTGGGCTAGCTCTGGAGAACATATGTTCAAGCAGATAGCCCGCCCCCCTTGTTCGCCGCCGCTGGAGGGGGAGGGCAATGACGACCTCTGGGCGTATGGTCAATGCCTCCCCCTAAGACCCCTTTAACGGGAACCCTGGTATCGCCACCGCAATGGGGGCGGGGGTCACCGCCCCCCGCCCCCTCCCATTTTATGTAGATGACTAAAGGATTCCGCCCAAGGCCTGCAACCGCCACCCGAGACCGCAAAATCACGGTCTCGCCAGTTGGGAATTTTCTCTCACTGCAAAGACCAGCTTTAGAAAAGGGATTTTTCTCAAGACTGCAATAGTTTTAGGGGGGGAGGGTTAGATTTCCTCTCCATGCCTGCTTCTAACCCTGCATGTTATAAACAAAGATCAGGGCAGGCAGATAATAGAATTGTAGAGATGGAAGGGACCACGAGGGTCATCTAATCCAACCCCTCTACAGTGCAGGAATCTTTTTCCCAGCATGGGGCTCGAACCCACAGCCCTATTGGGGCCCACGTGCAACAGCCCAGCCCACAGGGGCTGACCCTGCTGCCATCCTCATTAGGGTCCCACCTGGCGTTGCAGCCACCATTGGTTCAAGTCCTCCACCTGGTGAACTAAGGCTTCGTTGCTGTTGCCCATCTTCTTCCTTTTAGGCGTGCATGCTTGTGTTTCAACCGGAGTTTGAATCGGCACTTGACCCTCTAAGCACCAGCGGGGAAACCGTGATCTGCCTCGATTGCTCCAATTCCATGGAAGGTTCGACATTCCAGCAAGCCAAGCAGATTGCCCTATATGCTCTAGAGTTGTGTAATTTTACTATGGGAAATATAAGCGTTATCAAATTCGGCACAAGTAAGAAAAGAGCTCTTGAACTATGACGTACTTCTCTCTTTTGTGTATGTTTCACTCTCCATGCATGTCAAGGCTTCAGGGAATCCTATCCCTCCCACGGTGGGATGCCAAGAAGCAAAAGAAAAAAAACACCAAGAAGAGTTCTTACCAAGTAGTTTATTCAATATTCACAGAGAGAGAGATGAAGGAATGCAGTCTCTCTTAGATAATGGTGTTGCTCCAAGTAAAGTCCCACCCCCTCAGTCCCTGCGCCAGCTGATCTGTGCTTTCTGTTCTACTGCCCTCAAGGCAAACCTTTGTTCTGGGAGAGGGGGGGTCAGGAATGCTTTCAAGAGACACTGAGTCTGTTAGCTGTCTTTCCCCTGGTGCTTCTTCCTGCTGCTCCCCCAATATTCCTCAGCTTCTCCCCTCTGCAGCTTCTGAACTATGACCTTCTGCAAACCACTGTTCTAAATCTATACTGTCCTCCTCGGGAAGGTGCAGGAAGTGGAGGGAGGGGGGAGTTTCCCACCATTCCTCCTCAGTCCAGCCCCTGACAATGCAGTGGGTGATCGCTGGACCACCCTAAGGCTCAGGGCTGATTTATTGGCTTTATGCAGATATTTGCAATTTGGATTGATGATGTTGTCTAAAACGCATATTATTTCTTTCATCTGGAGGCATCCCTAAGTGGCTTATTGTTTCATTTAGCATCTAAGGGTGCAATCCCACCCCCTGCTGACAGGGTTGGCACAATGATCAGGTCCAGATCAGGCCCAATGACAGGAATCCCGGGGCAGCTCATCCCTCTTTTCTTCCTGTCCTGATAATTTCTCATATCAGGGCTTTCCACTGGCCTGTCAGCAGAAATAGCACCAGCAAGCAGCCTGCTTGCATTTTCGGCTGGCAGAAGGTCAGTGCCACAGTGGAGTGATGCACAGGAAGCCAACTCAGCCAGCAGAGTTTAGTGGAAGGACACCTCTGCACAGTGCACACCCCCACAGCCTGACAAAAAGGGATGTTGATGTTGGATTTCTCTGCTAGCGTGCTATTTCTTTGCTATACCCCGCTTAACCTGGGGGTAAGCTCCGTTTAACCCAGTGAGACGTACTTTGGCATAGATTTTGCATAGGGTTCCACTGTAAAAATACAGAACTTCCTTTATTGATAAAGTTCTGTGTTGTTCTGGTTTTCCTGTACAGGTTTTGAAGAATTTCCTTTCAATCCTGAACCCTACATGGATGATCTTGCAGCTCTGATGAACTTTATTATAGTAAGTGCATACGTTTTATCGTGTTTTTAATATTCTGTTGGGAGCTGCCCAGAGTGGCTGGGGAAACCCAGCCAGATGGGTGGGGTATAAATGATCAATTATTCATTCATTCATTCATTCATTCCATCCATCTGTGCACTTAAGTCTTTTGTGGTCTGCCAAATATGATAAAGTGTTTCCCCTCATGTAACAAGATCTCCGTTGTTGGCTCTTATCTGTTAGTTTCATATTCCTTCATTTCCCACATTTCAGTACCGCCCTTTTATGGATTATGTTGAATAAAAGCACATTTATAAACAAACAAACAAACATGGAGCTTTTAAAAATCCACAGGGTTCCCAGGCAGTTTCTCACCCCGATACAGTGGAACCTCGACTTACGAAGTTAATGTGTTCTGAAAGCACACTCGTAAGTCGAAAATTTCGTAAGTCGAAAAACGGCATTTCCATAGGAATGCATTGGAAACGTAAGTCGAAAAATTCATAAGAAAACCCTATGTAAACCTTCGTAAGTCGAGTAAACCCCATCTAAAATCCAAGCGGATTTCCTTTCAGAAGTCGAAAAATTCGTAGGCGCGCAGCCGCTTTTTCCCTTTCGTAAGTCGAAAAACACGTAAGTCGAGTCATTCGTAAGTCGAGGTTCCACTGTACTGACCTATTCCAGCTAGGTTTGGCTTCAGCCAGGTTATGAAGTTCCCTTATTTCTCTGCTGCTACAAGTCACAGTAGACAGGTGGCATGATGGTGCAAAGCAGCTTCATCTGATTGTATCTTCAGTGAATAACAGTGTTCTCCTGTCTTTCAACATTAAGAAAATTTATTTGCATCCAAATTATAGCATGGTTTCCCACAAGTGAAATGGGACCCTGAACTAATACTGCAGCCACACACAATAGTCGTACCTCGGGTTACGTCCGCTTCGGGTTACGTTTTTTCGGGTTACGTACTCCAGTGTTTTTCGCCCCGCGCACGGTCCGTGCATGTGCAGAAGCAGTCTGCGCAGTTCGCGCATGCGCGATATCGCTGTTCAGGTTATGTACTTTTCGGGTTACGAACGACACCCCAGAACCAATTAAGTACGTATCCCGAGGTACCACTGTATCTGGTACAGAATGTTAACCTATATGACGGGTAAAACTTGAGTGGAGCAATTGACCACCCTTATCCACACCTGATCACTAGTTGGTTAAAAACAAGGGTCTAAAATGACCCTTTCTGTATATAAAAAAAACATGGACAAGAAATACCCACAACATATATTGCAATATGGCATAGATAAGCAGGCACTACTCATTAGCTCATGCATATCACTTTGTGTTTTCCAAGTTGACTTACTGGTGAACTCATTTTGCTGGTTTACTGAAACCGTCTCCTTATTATGTACTGTAAAATAAAATGTTTAGTATTTTACCCTTCCCTAGTGCCCCATTTTTTCTTTAGTCATGTCATGTTTTATGATTTATGTGTGTACAATTTTGCAACTAGAAAATAAACACCTTTTTTTTTAAATTATCCTTTCTTGTTACCTTCTTCCTTCTTAGTCTGCCACAGCTTCAATGGGAAATTCCGATATATGGAAGGTTTTGCATTACCTGAGTTTGCTATACCCTTCTAATAGCAGGCGCAACATTCTCCTTATATCTGATGGACATATTCAGAACGAAGGCACGACCTTGCAGATTTTGAAGAAAAATACACACCACACTAGAATATTCACATGCGGAGTGGGGTAGGTCCAAATTGACAGAACGCTTTGTTTTGTGTTCAGGGGAAATTACAAAGTGTATTTAATATGCCAGGCTTTTAGGATGGTAGAGTGAGTCATTTGCTTTGGTTGGCAGACTTGGGGCATCAGTAGCTCTCAGCCTAGTGGTCAGGTATCTGATTTTTTTTATTATAACGTTTGCACATACTGGTATTTTTCAAAATGTATGTCCTTGAGCTCTCTTCTGTAAAGGATAATTATTTGGGATCATAATTGCATTTTGTATCAATGTTAAGATAATGTATGCAAACTGATAATATGGTTTGTCACTGCAGCACTTGGCAGTGTAAACCTCTGGGGAGAAGCCAGGTTATACCTGAGGGGGTGCAAGTTGGAATGCCCCTTAGAAGCTAAAATATGAAGCTTTCATATCTTAAGTCAAAGTCCTGGTTTATCTAGCTCAGTATTGTTCATTCTGACCATCCGTTTTCCTTGAGATCCTTTTCAGTGGAGACAGAGCTGACCTACTCATTAGGCAAAATGAGGCTATTGGCAGGGTCTAGAGGTGAATTAGCATCTTCGGTCCTAGAGTATTTTAAATACAACTTGGGTTTAAAGTGATTTTTATTAATAATTTTTAAAGATGTCCAACTGCTCCGGAAGAGTGATGGAAGTGCAGGCTCCCTCCTGGGCCACTCCTCCCAGAATTGCCTCTCTCTGAGGAAGGACTTTCTCAGAGCAAGGCAGGGAGTGGGGGCGTGGAGCACGGTTAGCAGTGACAAAGCACTATGAGCCAGGAGCAGCAACGGTAGCTTAGCTTGACTGAACCTGTGATCGTCATACTTGTTCCTTATGCACGCAAAGTATGTCCTCAGCTGCCAAGCTATGTGCCCTCCCAAATCTCTTGGCTAGCTTTGCCCAGCTTTCTGCTACAAGTAGAAGCAGGACAAAGGTTTATTACCGTATTTTTGCGTCTATAAGATGCCCCCATGTATAAGACGCCCCCTATTTTTGCGGACTCATATTTTAAAAAATGAGGGGAGATGTGTCCGTGTATAAAATGCCCCCTAATTTTTAACATTGTTTTTTAGGGGGAAAAAACTAATCTTATACATGGAAAAATACAGTATTTAAGATATGTGGTTCAATTGAAGTAGAGGGAACAACCATTTTGAGTGGGACCAAGGCATGTGCACACTGTTTCTGGCCCCAGAAGGGGGCAGTACAGGGTAGGTTTGCAGTTGCTCCGCCAATGCATGCAATGACCTGGAACGCAACTCCCGTGCAAGCAGACAGGAGTTAGTTGCATTGAATGTCCAGGATATACTAAGCAAAATATTCAGTGTTGTCTGTTCAGGTTGATATTTTCCTGCAGTTTCCCCGCCCTTTTAAATTCCACATCTCATTTAAACTGGCTGTTTACTTAAACCTTTTCAAATTACATTAGCCCCGCAGCAAATCGTCACATGCTGAGATCTTTAGCCCAGTACGGAGCTGGAGCCTTTGAATATTTTGATGCAAAATCCAAATATAACTGGGAGAGGAAGGCAAGTATATTTTAATATCTTTCTTTCTGTAGTCGCAGAGGGACCAGCTACTTCTGTGAGATTGCTTTGGTAAGCTTCCTCTGTGGCAGCGGCGCTGTCTTGCCCCTGTGACTGGGGGTGCCCAAAGCCGTGTGCCCTCATGATGTGTGTGGGGCGCACGTATGCCGCGTGGCGTGTGTGCTACATCATTACGCCCCTGCCGCACATGCATTACGTCATCACGCCTCCCTGGTGTGCTGGCATCACTCACACACATAGCTGGGCGCAGTGACATAGGGGCACACGTGGGGGGGGGAGGCGTGATGATGTAGCTCACGCACTGGGGTGTGTGCGCACATGGCTTCACCAAACTTTTTATGTGCCCGGCCCCCTCACTTAAAATGTTGTGGGAGCCATGGCACCCAGGGCCTCTGGGTCCTGGCACCTACGCTCTGTGGGAATATTTGGGGGAGGCTTTCATTTTTTGTTTTACTGTGATGGGGATACTATATGTTGAGGCCTAAGGGCACCTGTGGAAAATATATGAAACCTTGTCGAGGCCCTTCATACTCAGATAATAGGTCAATGTCCCTCTGTTTGTGATACATCAAATGTTTGTGATACATCAAATGCTTCAACATGCATTACTGTCTGTGAACCAGTCTAGAAGTACCGTGCCCTTTTCTTTTTTATTGTAAGACAGGCATAGGCAACCTTAGTCCCTCCAGATGTTTTGGACTACAATTTCCATCATCCCTGACCACTGGTCCTGTTAGCTAGGGATCATGGGAGTCGTAGGCCAAAACATCTGGAGGGCCGAAGGTTGCCTATGCCTGTTGTAAGAGGACAGCATATACAGGGAAAGGTTGCTTAGATTGCTACCCCTCAGAGAAACAGGATGAGGTGCATCTGTATTCCAGTGGCAGAGTGTCTTCACATTGCTACTTATTCCGCATCCAGTGCACTCCCACTGCTAATTTTTGGACCCCCATTCACATGACGTTAGAAACAATCCGCAAGCCTGTCATTTATTGACAGATTCTGCTGTTTAATGCATTCTTTATCAACCCAGCTTCAATCTGGCTAGAAAACGAAAGCCGCGTTCATTTTGTCCTTAAGAATGGTGTGGACGTTTGAGGCAGCCATTGCTCATATGCAGATAAGTGGACAGATGGCAGTTTCATGAATAGGATGTTTTATTTTTTGGAAGGTTGGGGTTGGGTTCAGGCACAGGGAAGCCAAAAGGCCATGCATTTCAGGTGAATATATCCCTGCCCCCTGTCTGCCTGATGAAGTGTCGTACAAAAAAACTTCTGCGTAGCTGTATAATTCTTGTTTCCTTTTTTTAACCTGTACGAAGTGACAAGCAACAAATAATAATTTTCTGTTTCCTTCTCTGCATCCAGGTGAAAAGTCAGACATCAAGAATGTCTTCTGTCGGGTGCAATGCCATTTCCATCAAATGGCAGCAGTTTGATTTTGATGCACCTGAGCTAATGTACGCACCTGCTCAGATACAGTCGCTCTTCAATCACGACCGACTTCTGATCTATGGATTCATCTCTCACTGTACTCAGGTAATAAGCTTGTCGCCAACCTAATCTCACCACCTTGTGCAGTACAAGCAACTGTCTAATACTTTTAGCTCCATGCAATTGCTTTGGATTTTTTCCCCATGTAATGGCGCACATGGTTTAAGTTTAAGTGAGAGTGGAGAAACGCAAGAACGACGAACAAGCTGAGGGGTAGATCCAGAATGGTCCCTTTCTGCTGAAGTGAAAATGACTTGGCTAAGAATTGTGGAGCAGGCAAAACAATACTATAGCAGTAGTAAGCATGACAAATGCAATTGCGCTGTAAGGCACGACTTTGGGGCATTTGTTCACTTGGCACGAACAGGAGGCTCCTCAAACACAGCTGAGTGGCCTGGCCATATTTTAGAGTAGAATTGTAGAGTTGGAAGAGACCTCAAAGTTCCACCCATCACCTGCTAACATCATCATCTAAAAAGGACACTCCCCTTCCCCCCCTTTAAGACTATTAAGTCTTAAATTCACCTCTGGACAAATATGCCCATTTTAGCAACCACCAATTATATATTATATGCAGCATGTATTATTTAGTTATTTAAGGCATCTCCTTCATCTTCCCCAGATGCAACAAAACATGTGTCAGTGTGGTGTAGTGGTTAAGAGCGGTAGACTCGTAATCTGGTGAACTGGGTTCGCGTCGCCGCTCCTCCACATGCAACTGCTGGGTGACCTTGGGCTAGTCACACTTCTCTGAAGTCTCTCAGCCCCACTCACCTCACAGAGTGTTTGTTGTGGGGGAGGAAGGGAAAGGAGAATGTTAGCCGCTTTGAGACTCCTTCGGGTAGTGATAAAGCGGGATATCAAATCCAAACTCCGATAGAGTCTCTACAGCCACAGCAGGCTCTGTAACCTTCCAACAGTTTGGCTTCACCTCCAAAGGCACTCTTCTCCATTCTCTTCCAAGGCAGACGGATGTCAACGCACACTATATGCCACTGAATCATTAGTATTTCTAAGTGGTGTGCTTAACCACAAACCACATGGAGAATAAAACTATGAATGGCCATCCTAAAACCAAGCAGAAACCCAAACATTAGTTTAAAGCACCTGTTGGAACAGGAAAGTGTTAGTGCCTGAGGGTGCCTGTCTAATCTCGGCTAGGAGAGAGTCCCATAGTCTTGGACCTGCAACACTGAATGCCCGGCTTCTAGAGCCGTGGGGCTCAGTGATTGGGGAGGGGTATAAGGGGTCAGGTGGTCCTTTAAGACCTACAGGAGTAATTCATTTTATGAGACACCAAACAATCATGCTGCACGCTGTATTTATGTCGCCGTACTTGCATGAAAAAGTAACACAGCACATTCTGTCACCCGTAGCAGTGAATATTCAGCATATTTAATTAGAATAAAAGGAATATTTCTGCTTGTTGCTCTTTCTTTCAGGCCACTTTAAATGCACTAATAGACAACAAAGAGCTGCAGACCGTGGTGTCCACAACTGAGCTGCAGAAGACAACGGGCACGGTGAGCTCATGCTTCTCTCATAAGCTACACTACACCAGGGTCTAAAACAAATAAGTCGGAATAGGGGATTTAGAAGCTGTTGTTTTAAACCACCACTTTCCCCCTCTCAGTGTTTATCCCTCCTCACTCCCATGCATGGCTGCTGCTGTTGTGCAACCCGCCTTCCTTCTCACACACCCCTACCCTGCCATCTAGATAGATAGATAGATAGATAGATAGATAGATAGATAGATAGATAGATAGATATTATTGCAGGTGGCAGAAACAGGTGTGTTTGTCCAATCAAAGTCATCTAATCAGGTCCCCCCTCTGAATTGTTCGATAAATTGTGCCCCTCCCCCAAAAGCTGCCGTTTGCTCTGGGAGGGAAGCTGCAATTGACCCCTGTGGGCAATTTTTGTTAGTAACATGGCACAGGAGGAAAAGGTTTTTTTCCTTAAAAAAAATAAAACCCTTCCCAATGTATCATGTTATTGATCCTGAATGGGCGTAGTAATCCTATAAATGTCTACTCATAACTTCCTTTTAGGTCAGTGGGTCTAAGTATCTGGTAAGTGTATATGGGATTGCAGCCTAAATGTTGCTTAAATTGTAATAATTATTTTTAAAAACTTGGTTTTTTGTATATACATATTTTATTACTGCTACTAATTATTTGTTCTCCCCCCCACCCGCTCCGCCTCCTTCCCCACTGCCCAATCTGTATAGATGCTGCACAAACTTGCAGCAAGAGCCTTCATTCGAGATTATGAACAAGGGATTCTTGATGAAGATGAAACAGAACATGAGGTACGTTGCAAAAAAAAAAAAGTAAAATGAAAAACATGCAACAATTTATTGGCCAGCCATTTTAGTTACAGCTGCTGCTCATTTAGATATGACTTTTGATGAATTGTAGGAGGTTAGGGCCACAATCGTATACGTTATACGTATCCCATTGAACTCAGTGTGGCTTATTTCTGAAGAGGCGTGTATAGAATTGCACTGTAATTGATTAAACCTGCTCAAATCTGCACATTACAAAAATATCAGTTCTATAGAACAGTGTTTCCCAACCTAATCTAGGCAACGGCACACTTGTTTCATTAAAAAAATCTCGCGGCACACCGCTCCTCCCCGACCCGGCTGCGCCGGGTCTCCTGACCCAGAGTTACCTCTGGGATCAGCTGTAGCGCGGCGTCCTTTCTCCCGCCCATCAGCTGGGGCACCAGGTCGGGATTCTCCCGCGAGGCTTCTGTTGCTGCTGCTGCAGCAGCCAAGGGAGCAGCGCCGCCCTGGCTTCCGCTTCGCCGCCGGGCTCCAGCATTGCCGCCGCCACGGTCCTGTGCAGCGCGGGGCTGCAGGGCACCCTGGGCTCTGATTCTCGCGCGAGGCTTCCGGTCGGGATTCTCGCGCGAGGCTGTTGCTGCTGCTGCTGCTGCTGCTGCTGCTGCTGCTGCTGCTGCTCCTGCTGCTGCTGCTGCTGCTGCTGCTGCTGCAGCAGCAGCCAAGGGAGCAGCGCTGCCCTGGCTTCCGCTTCGCCGCCGGGCTCCAGCAGCGCCGCCGCCACGGTCCTGTGCAGCCCTGGGCTGCAGGTCCCTTTTCCCGCGGCACATCAGCCGGTGTCTCGCGGCACAATAGTGTGCCGCGGCACACTGGTTGGGAAACGCTGCTATAGAATATAAGATTTACTTTGAAAAGATTATTGTGTAAGTTGATAAAAATTGTTGCGTACTTTCTGTAGCCTACACAACTTGTGTTAAATAACTAATAGCAAGACAAATAGCGTAGTAGTTGACGGAAACGGAACTGCAGTGGAACAGAAACAGCACTGATTGTGGTGGATATAGGCTGGAATGGAAATTGCTGCCTTTTTACATCTGTAGCCATGATGTGTCAAAGCAGTACAGTACTATGGATTCAGATGGGCATATCTGAAGTTCCAACAATATGTGGGTGTGGCGTTTGCCCACTCTTTGGAAATATGTTTGTGAAGGGGAAGACAAAAGGGTTAACAGGCTGACCAATAGGAAGCCCAGGGGCGGAGCCTAACTGTGTTTAAGGCTCAGCACAGGGGTTTTGGCAGTGAGTTCAGTTGGGAATAGAGAGAGAGTTCGGTTGGTGTGGGCGCTTGGTGGTTGGTGGTTGTGAGGGTGGTGTGTGTGGAACTTTGGTGGGGTGGTAGAGGAGTTAGAGTGAGCTAAAGATAGGAATGAGACAGAGGATAAAGTGTAACTGTGTATTTAATATCGAAATCTTGTTGGTGCGTGAGAATAAACTTGACATTCTTTGTTCAACTTAAATCCTGACTGAGACTCAGTGTTTACCAGGGAGAACCCGGTTGGTGGCAGCGGTTATAGTGGTGGCACAGGGTCAATAGTCCGTGGAACGACCGGGGGGCCCTGTGTGATCACCACAGGCGGGTCCCAGTCCCATGTAGTTATAGGATTGCTCTGCCCAGGACCTGAAATCCCTGCTCCTGTTTCGGCCCCTGGGCAAGAATAAATGCATTAACATGCGGCTTTGTTTTCAGTTACACTTTGGAGAGGGAAGGAATCCCTTTCTCACTAGGGGTCATTGTATGTGGAGCAAGACAGATGCCCTCAAATATAAAACCTCACAGCTTTTGTCACCAGCTTTTCTTTTCAGCAGCCACAATATAGCCATACTGACCTTATTATTATGGGAGTGGTTTGCCAACGCTTATTTGATTCACCATTCAGAGAAGCATCTCTTCACTGTTTTCAGCCCTATACTTCACCTGCTTTAATTAGAGCTCTCTGTGTTATTTTGAAATAACAATCTGCCTGTGTCCTGCCTATTTAGATGAAGAAGCAGCTGTTGAAGTCCCAAATCATTGAGCTCAGTCTGAAGAACTCCATTGTGACCCAGTTTACAAGTTTTGTGGCAACTGAGAGAAGGGTACGTGTGTTCACTGAGGTATTTTGTACGCATGAGCTGTCACTTAATCCTTGGGCCCACCGTTCATACTTCATCGGTTCTCTTATTGACCTAATATTAATGACTGCATTTATTATTACCGAGCACCAGAAGTATAGAAGGTGCTGGGAAGAAGAAGCACCCAAAGATGGGTTGTATCCTGGTACCACGTGGGTCATGTAATACATGAATCCTTTTATACTCCTGCTCAGGAGACTCCACCCAGATCCCCTTCATGCCTTCCCCAGAATCAGTGCTTTTCTTTCATCTCTTGAAAACCTTCGTGTCTAGTCTAAATACTATTTTTCTCCCTGGAATCTAAAGATGCTATTTCACTTGTTTTTCACCTTCACTTCTTTCTTTTTTCAAAAAGCTTTATCTTTGTTCTATTCTTCCTTCTGCTTCTCTGCTCACCCCTCGTTCCCTCTCTCCCTTGGCATTGTTTTCCTCAGAACAGCTGTAAAGTGCATTGCATTTTCAACTGGTCTCTGTTTTGGAGTACAAGCAGGGGAGTGTACTTGGTTACCTAGTTTTACTTGTTAACTGAGATTATTATTTCACCATTGAACAATTGTTCGAAGTAGCATAACTGTTAATCTCATGGCTTGGACACATTGCAAAATTGGGGCAGGCCAGATGATGTAACATAGGTACAGGAAACCTTTGGCCCTCCAGATATTGTCAAACTACAACTCCCATCATCCCTTCCCATTGGCCATGCTTGCTGTGGCTGATGAGGACCAGAGTTCAGCAACATATGGTGCGTCAAAGGTTCCCCACTACTGATGTGGTGGGCAGCCCTGAAGGCAGCCCTGTTTAGGGAAGTTTTTAATGTTTGATGCTTTATCATGTTTTTAATATTCTGTTGGGAGCTGCCCAGATTGGCTGGGGAAACACAGCCAGATGGGCAGGGTATAAATAAATGATTATGGTGATGATGATGATGATGATGATGATGTAACATAATAAACTAGCTGCTCCATGCCATTGCACAGAGGGACTGCTCACATCATTTGTGCCTGAGTGTGAAGCACCAAACTCGCATGTTGCATCATCTGTGGGGTGAGGAGGCATCCTTCACCTGAAAGGAGCTCCACTCTGGGTTACGCATGGACCAATGCAAACTGGGGGAAACACTACATGGGGGGCTTTCTACAGCCAAACAGAGTGGCACATAGCAGAGAACATGCTGAATCTGCTTAAAGCAGGGGTAGCTAACCTGTGGCCATCTAGATGTTGTTAGACTCCAGCTTCCACCAGGCTCATCCAGCATAGCCAATGGTTAGGTATGGTAGTTCAACAACAACAACAACAACAACATATTTATACCCCGCCCATCTGGCTGGGTTTCCCCAGCCACTCTGGACAGCTCCCAACAGAATATTAAAAATAGAATCAAACATTAAAAACTTCCCTAAACAGGGCTGCCTTCAGATGTCTTCTAAAAGTCAGATAGTTGTTTATTTCCTTGATATCTGGTGGGAGGGTGTTCCACAGGGCAGGTGCCACCACCGAGAAGGCCCTCTGCCTGGTTCCCTGTCACTTCCCTTCTCGCAGTGAGGGAACCGCCAGAAGGCCCTTGGAGCTGGACCTCAGTGTGTCTGGGCTGAACGATGGGGGTGGAGAGGCTCCTTCAGGTATACAGGTTCCCCACCTCTGGCTTAAAGCTTCTATGTTTTTCTTAGGACTTCCCCATCCCAGTTCAGATTAATTCCAGTGTTCATTTTTGTATCTTGAAGCATGCACATTATTTTATGTAATTTATAACCTTGCTTTTTAATACTTATTTTTGTGGTGCTTTTTATTCACACACACACCCCCAATTCAGGATACAAATGAAGACCAGACTGCTGATTCTCTGGATGTTTTGGAACTTGTAGCCATGGTGGATGTAGACATCTTACCCTACATGGAATATCAGTCAAAAGGACAGACGGCTCCTTGCGAGTCCCTAGGTTTTGTATGTATCTAACACTTTCTAGTCCTCTTCTCCCTTCATGCATCTCATGAAGTGGTCTGTGGTCCATGACATGGTAAAATGCACTTTTTATTACTGTATTACTAATTTTCCTTCCTTCCCTATTTTATCTCATTCCCCACCACCTCTATGTGTGTGTGTGTGTGTGTGTGTGTGTGTGTGTGTGTGTGTGTGTGTTCCAGTCATCAAGAGCCTTCAACGTTGAGGAGGACGAAGTATACCATGAAGTACCGGTATGTTGACAAAAATATAAAATACTTGAAACCGTATGTTGGTCAGCCATTTTAATTGTTGTTGCCTTTGCTTAATTGTGTGAGGTTAAGGTTGGACTCTTACATGTCCTGACCTGTGAATTGCATTGAACTCAGTGCTAAAATCCGTATTAATAAGTGTCATTATACTCAGATACAACCTTGACATTTCATTAGACGAAAACAAGAGCTATACTTCAGTGGGGAAGGGGCATCTGATGGGTCAGTTCTCTCTTACTAACTTAGCGAACTGAAGTATTCTGTTTAATTTGCCTGTTCTGCCTTTGTTCATCTTCGTTTGCAAATGTCTTGAACACTGAGACATTGGAATGAAATTTAATGAAATTAAAACAGTGGTAGCCAATGTGGTGCCCTCCAGATGTTTTGAACTCTCAACTCCCATTCGCCCCAGTCAGCATGGCCAGTGGTCAGGGATGATGGAAGTTGTGATCCAAAATACCGGTATATAGGTTGCACTACATTGGTTGGGTTGAAGACACTGTTCTGCATTTCAAATTCTAAGAGCTCTTCACCCCCACCACACAACTCTTTTCAAAGGTGGGGAAGGGGAGACACTGTGGGAGGAATTGTGCCCCCACTCCCAAGAAGTTGCTGTTTGCTTGGGGAGGAAAACTTTTACAGTGGTACCTTGGTTGTCGAACGGCTTGGCTCCCGAACAAATAGGCTCCTGAACGCCGCAAAGCCGGAAGTAAGTGTTCCGGATTGCAAACATTTTTCGGAAGCCGAATGTCCGACGTGGCTTCCGCTTGACTGAAGGAAACTCCTGCAGCCAATCGGAAGCCATGCCTTAGTTTTCGAACGGTTTCGGGAGTCGAACGGACTCCCGGAACAGATTATGCTCGAGAACCAAGGTACCACTGTACTGACATTTGAATGCATTTTTTTGTCAGGGATATGGCACTGGGGGGGAAGTTTTTTTAAGTTAAAAGAAAACACACTTCCATGTATCACAGTCTTGATCCCGACTATACTCCTGACATGTTTTCTTATTACTAGTACAATAATCATTACTAATTATGCTAATTATACTAATTATGCACTACTAATTCTTCTATTCTATTCCCCCCCACACACCTCTCACCACCCATATATAGGGGATGTTTGACTTTCCTTTAGCAGAAGATTTTGGAGTTTATGAAGAAGTGACTATTGAGAAGGACGAAATAGAATTTGTGGAGAAAAAGAAAAAGAAAAGCAAAAAAATGGTAAGGGAACTTGAGGTACATTGGTGCAAAAAATGCAACAAAAAACATGAAGCAGTTTATTGGTCAGCCATTTTAATTAGAGCTGTTGCACACTTAGAGATTTTTTTTAACTCATTGCACAAGTTTAAGGATGGAGTCTTATACATTCTGACCTTTGAGTCCCATTGAACTCAGTATTAAAATCCCTTTTAATAAGTGTAATAATCGATACAATCTTGGTGTTCATTAGACAAGATTAAGAACTAATCTAACATAACTCAAAGGCCTCATTGATTCACTTCTAGAAAGCATTTTTTCCAATATGAAACTTCTCAGTTAAACCTGTGTCATGAAAACACCCGCAAGCTTCAGTTAATCATAAGTTGCACACACAACTATTTGGAACATAGGAGCTGCCTCCATTTCCTAAGAAGCCTATCTGTATCAGCGGAGACAAATACATGTGAGGGTGTAGTTATTTCGGGGGGGCACAAATATTTTATCCTTGCTAGCCCAGAACTAAGGTTTTCCCTAAGTCAGCTTGAATTAAAATGGTAGCTCTACACAGCACAGTATAGATCAGAGTTTCTCAAACTCAGGTCTCCAGCTGTTTTTAGACTACAATTCCCATCATCCCTGACCACTGAGTCTTGCCAGCTAGGGATGATGAGAGTTGTAGCCCCAAAACAGCTTGAGATCCAAGTTTGGGAAGCTCTGGTATAGAGCTTTATTATCCGACAGTGCCTTCCTCCACTGTCGTGATCCATTTGTGTTTACTTAGAAGTAACTTTGCTGAATGGGATCAATTAACGAATTTGTAACTTCCTGTGGCACTAGCATTAAAACAATAAAAGCACTCAGTGCCTAGTCCCAGATAATATTATTTACAGTTTAGGTTGACTACAGGTCTAGTATAGTTTTTTCCCCCATTAAGTAAAAATGATTTTTAATGTTTGGTGCCTGTAGTTTATATTTCCAGAATAAATCCTCTTAAAGAGGTTTATTTCTGACAGATCGTGGATTACTGTTGTTGTTGTTGTTGTTGAACCTACCGTGTTTCTCATAATATAAGACATACCTAAAATATAAGGCATAGCAGGATTTTCAAGGGGTCACAAAATATAAGGCATACCCCGAAAATAAGACGTACCCCGAGCCAACGGGACCCAGCACACCAGCCGCGGCAGGAGGAGGAGGCGGCCTGCCAGGTTGGTGCCCAGAACCGGCTACTGCTGCAGCAGGGCTGCGCCGCACGGAGCGAGACCGCCGAGCGCTCCAGCCAGCGGGACCCAGCACGCTGGCCGCGGCAGGAGGAGGAGGAGGAGGCCTGCCGGGTCAGCGCCCAGAAGCGGCTGCTGCTGCTGCTACAGCGCCGCACCGCACGGAGCGAGACCGCCGAGTGCCCCGAGCCAGCGGGACCCTGCTGCTGCTGAAGCGCCGGCAAAGTGCCCAGCAGTGCCACGCAGAGCGCCCCAAGCCAGCGGGACCCAGCAGTGCTCTGTAGCACTTTGAATCCTCCTCCTCCTGCCGCGGCTCGGGGTGCTCCACGCGGTGCTGCTGGCCGCTTTGTCGGCGCTTCAGCAGCAGCAGCAGCAGCCAGTTCCGGGCGCCGAGCCGCGGCAGTGAAGCCCCAATTATCGAGACCCAGCAGCAGCCCGGGCTATGACCTGCCTCCCGAGCTACCTGAGCGGCAGCAGTCCCTCCGCCGCCCTCTGCGCCTTGCTCAACCCTTCCCGTAGGCACCAGCCGCCTGCTCCGCCGACGCAGAGCCACCTCGCCTTAGCGCCCAGCGCAGCGCGCCTGGCCGCGGCGGTGGCTTCAGCCACCGCCGCGTCCGGGCTCCCCTCTCAGCGCTGGCGGGGCGAGGGTCTTCACCGCCGCCACCACCGGCTCCGCCTGCCCCTTCCGCCTCGCAGCACTGCCTCAGCTCGGATGCTTCCTCGGAGCTCCCTTCGCAGTCGGGAGGCGGCGGCGGCAGGTTCCGCCCGGCTCGGGTGGTGGTGGTGGCCAAGATGACTACGAGTTCAAGCAGCAGCGGTACCGCTACGCGGGGCTCTCCGAGGAGGACCTCAAGCAGCGGGTGAGTGGAGGTGCTCGAGGATTGCATGTTTAAATCTTCCCTTTCAGCCTGCAAATGGGCCGAGATCATAGAATGGCAGAGTTGGAAGGGAACCCTGAGGGTCATCTAGTCCAACCCCCTGCAATGCAGGGAATATGCAGTTGTCCCTTAAGGGGATCGAACCTGCAACCTTGGCGTTATCAGCGCGTGTTGCTTGAAGCCCCGTTCCGGACCCATAATAAATGTGGATTGCTGTACCATACTTAATAAAAATAAGACATCCCCCGAAAATAAGCCATACTGTGTTTTTTTGGAGGGAAAAAGAATATAAGACGGTGTCTTATTTTAGGAGAAACACGGTATTAGTTGCTTGTCACCAAACAGGTCTCCAAGTAATTTACATATGCATGATTACATTATAACGTAGAATGGGGGGGATTATATAAGCATTGTGAATAATGATATATAAAAACCATGTGTGTTTTCCCAGCTGTGAGACTAAAAGAATAAATTTTACTCCGCAGAAGTCTGTGGTTTCCATGGCTGACCAAGCGCTTGAAGCATTTCAAAATGAGAGCAGATGTATGTCAGTTGCTCCTCCAAAGCGGGTGTCATTTCTTAAGAAGCCACTTGAGAAGGCAGTTCCACTTACTGAGGCAGAGAATTTGAGTATGTCACTGCCGGAGGAATTTACAGGTGGCATGCCGGCAGGTGACATGAGCAGGTCTCTTCTCAGTTCTGACTTGAAGGTAATCTCCAAAGCTGTCTAGCTGGGGCATATGCTAAGTGCATACCGCTTCCCCTGGGTCAGTACTACTTCACACAGGTGTCCTTTTTTTGGAGGAAGAGAGCACTGGGCATTTAGAATACTTTTGTAATACTTGGTTTGTTTACACATATAGTAGAGCCAAAGCAGAGGCAACCAGCATGGGTATGCCTGCCACACAGCCAATCCACTCCTTCACATCCAGCCCCCAGAGAAAGATACAGTGGGACCTCGACTTACGAGCGATTCGACTTACGTGTTTTTCGACTTACGAATGACTTCCGGGAGAAACAAAATGGCCGCCGCAACCGAATTTTTCGACTTACGAATGGAAGTCGCGGCCGCTTTAATAGGATTTTTTCGACTTACGAATTTTCGACTTACGATTTTTTTCGCTCAATGCATTCCTATGGGGATTCGACTTACGAATGTTTTCAACTTACGAAAATTGCGTTGGAACGCATTATCGTCGTAAGTCGAGGTCCCACTGTACCAAAAACTGCTTCCCTTTTTCCTTTCTGCACACACACACACACAGTTGTTTCTGGGCATTCATAGCTTCTCCATCTCAAACATTCCAAGGTGATCAAAAAACTGTTTCCTCACAATGCGCTCTCAGAAAAGACACATCCACTGGCTGTGCTGAACTTCCAATAAATATTAACATTATTTGGTGTGCGTTTCTAAAATTCCTCTAAGGAAGTTCTCTTCAGATAGAAATTCTGAGGATCTTTTTGACCACTTGTATGACTCAGTGGGAGGCACATCTAAACATTGAGGGGACTCAAAAACAGATTTTCCAGGGTTTCTGAAATATACTTGGAGTCAAGTGTGAATTTCATGCTCTTTATTCAGCAGCCATGCTGTTTGGATACCTACAGCGTTTTTGTAATATTTGGATTGTTTACAAATATAGAAGTGGAGCACACAAGTGGAGGCAACTGGTATATGCTCTCCTGCCATGCAGCTGATCTACGCCTTCGCATCCAGTCCCCAGAGAGAGATGCCACCAGTTGCCTTCAGATCATAGCTAACTCTGCTTCTTCCCCTTGCAAAACGTTCCTTTATGCATAAACACACACACACACACGCACACACACACGCACACTGTTGGGTGTGCCCCCTTTTCCAACCATTGCTTTCCCCACCCCAAACATTCAAGAAGGATTAAGAAACTATCTTCTCACAATTCACTCTTGTAAAGATGCTGAACCGCTAGGAAATGCTAACATTATTCTGTTAAATCCCAAGTTATGATCGGGGAATACTCCAAGGCAAGGGTGTCTCGTGCATGGCCCTCCAGATGGTGCTGTGCTACAAGTCCCATCATTTTTGACTGTTTACCATGCTGGGAGATGGGAGTTGGAGTCTACTGACATCTCATAGCCACTGGTTAGACACCCCTGCTGCCAGGCAATCCCATTAGACAGCAATCTCGCAACATTCCAAAGGTCCTCTAAGGAAGTTCTCCCAAGGCAGACATTCCAGGGATTTTTTTTAATCATTTGTACATCTTGGTGGGAGGCATACCTTAACATTACAAGAGTTTTGTGTGAGGGGGTTCAGAAGCAGATTTTTCAAGGCTGTGGAAGTTAATGTAGGGAAAGCAGAATGTGTGTGAACCAAATTCGAGTCTAAAATAACAACTTTTACGCCATAGGTGCCTTCTGCTATTGATGCTCGCAGCAAGCTTGTGGGTAGCTCCTTTGGCTTCGGCTTTGGAATCCAAAATAGTGCTCCGATAAGCGCCCTTCCTCCACCGCCTCCTTGTCCTCTATCTGGGAACATCCACATGTATGGATCACCTGCAACTGGTCTGTTTGGTTCTGCTTTTGAATCACCTACTTTTGGATCACCTGCAGCTGGTCAGTTTGGTTCACAGAGAGTCCCCCAAGCTCCGATAAGCACTGCTTCACCACTGCCGCCTCTGCCTGGAGGCATCCCCAACACGTTGGCTTTTGGGTCATCTGCAGCTGGTCTGTTTGGTTCTACTTCCAGTCCCAGTTTGGGTTCACAGGCAATTCCCCAAGCTCCGATAAGCACCGCTGCTGCTGCTCCACCACCTCCTCTGCCTGGAGGCATCCTCAACATGTTTGCTTCGGGATCACCTGCAACTGGTCCGTTTGGTTCTACTTTAGGATCACCTGCCGCTGGTCCGTTTGGTTCTCAGGCAATCACCCAAGGCTTTAGCTTGAGGAAATTTGATATGCTTCAACAGAAGGATCCGTTTCCACCTCCAACGCTTCCATCTGAAGGAGCGTTTGCTCCTCTTAAGCTTTCTCCAGCAGATGTAAAAGCGTTTGCGCAAGGAAGTGCACAGGAGTCGGTCAGCCCTCTTCGCAGAGTGCCAGAAGTGCAGCGCTCAAAGGAAACCCATGAGGCTTCTCACGGGATGCCCTATAACATGCAGGATGTAAGATGTCTTTAACTATTTTTAAAACTGCATTTTAATTGTAATCCACCCTGGGACATTCCAGTGAAGGTTGGGAGGGAGGGAGGGAGAGAGAGAGAGAGATAAAAACATAATAATATAATATATATATATAAGGTAAAGGGACCCCTGACCATTAGGTCCGGTCGTGGACAACTCTGGGGTTGCGGCGCTCATCTCGCTTTACTGGCTGAAGGAGCCGGCGTACAGCTTCCGGGTCATGTGGCCAGCATGACTAAGCCAGAGCAGCGCACAAAAATGCCGTTTACCTTCCTACCGAAGCGGTACCTATTTATCTACTTGCGCTTCGTGCTTTCAAACTGCTAGGTTGGCAGGAGCAGGGACCAAGCAACGGGAGCTCACCCCGTAGTGGGGATTCGAACCGCCAACCTTCTGATCGGCAAGCCCTAGGCTCTGTGGTTTAACCCACAGTGCCACCCACGTGTATATACCGTGTTTCTCCTAAAATAAGACACCGTCTTATAATTTTTTTATCCTCCAAAAAACACAGTATGGCTTATTTTCGGGGGATGTCTTATTTTTATTAAGTGTGGTACAGCAATCTACATTTATTCAATTATAATTAAGTCATCTTCTGGAACATCCCCCGAGAGAGAGACCCACCCACAGTGATGAGTAAAACAGCAGACTTTTACTTTCATGCATGCAATTGCAGCTTGCATCAACCATGCATAAATACGGTATTGCCGGTACTTTTGCACCAAGCAAAAGCACCCTGGTGGTGAAAGCAATTGCATGCAATTACCGTTACCGTACAGTTTGCATCAACCATGCATAAATACCGGTATTACTTTTGCACCAAGCAAAAGCACCCTGTGCATTCTGATTTATTACCGGTACCATTGATATCAAACCAACCCCCCCCCAAAAAAAACCAAAAACAAAAAAATTATAAATAATAAATAAAAAAAAAAAAAAAAAAAAAAAAGCAGAGGATTATCTACCGGTAAATGGTTATGCCAGCTCGGTACCTTGGACTGCTGCTGCTGCTGCTGCTGGCTCCCGGCAACTGAGGGCTTCGCGCAGCGCGCTGCTGCTGGCTCCTGGTGGATCAGGGACCCACGTGGCGCGCGCTGCAGCTGCTGCTGCGTCCCGGCCACACAAGGGATTCGCGCAGCGCGCTGCTGCTGACTCCCGGTGGATCGGGGACCCACTTGGCGCGCGCTGCAGCTGAGGCTGGGTCCCGCCACTCGGAGCTTCGCGCAGCGCGCTGCTGCTGCGTCCCAACCACGCAAGGGATTCGCACAGCACGCTGCTGCTGGCTCCCGGTGGATCGGGGACCCACTTGGCGTGCGCTGCAGCTGAGGCTGGGTCCCGGCCACTCGGGGGTTCGCACGGCGCGCTGCAGCTGGGTCCCGGCCACTCAGGGATTCGCGCAGCGCGCTGCTGCTTGCTCCCGGTGGATCGGGGACCCACGTGGCGAGCGCTGCGGCTGCGGGCACACTCACCAGGTATGGTACCCGATATGGTATTACTCCCGGTACCTGGTACGCCTTATTTTCGGGGTACGCCTTATATTTTCTGACCCCTTAAAAATCCTGCCATGCTTATATTTTAACGAAAACTTTCTTTATTGGACAGTGTTCCGGTAAAGACACTGTTTCGAACACTTCTTCAGCTAACATAGCTTGTTAAATTATACACTTCACTCGGAGCAGTGGTCATAGACCATGTAACCACTGCTCCGAGTGAAGTGTCTATGACCACTGCTCCGAGTGAAGTGTATAATTTAACAAGCTATGTTAGCTGAAGAAGTGTTCGAAACAGTGTCTTTACCGGAACACTGTCCAATAAAGAAAGTTTTCGTTCATCTGTGGCTTACCTACAGTGGCCGTTGTGTGGCGTTTTTTTGGTTCTCTGTCTAAAGACTGCCACCCACTGGTTTTTTTCGTTATGCTTATATTTTAGGCATGTCTTATATTATGAGAAACACGGTGTGTGTGTGTGTGTGTGTGTATGCATGCTTATCTGTGCTTATTGCTTCTCTAACCTATACTACTATTCTTGATGGAACACCTACCCTTAGAGAGCAGGGCTTTTAGATGTGCTGGGTTAGGTTGGGATTCTTCACATTCCTTGAGGACTAGCTCTGAGGGATATTTTTCACTCTACACTGTTGTCTGTCTCTCTCTTTAAAGGTTACTCTCATGAAGGTGTGCAAAAAAAAAGCGCGTCAATCATTTCCTGCACAGAAGCCGCCAAGGGTTGTATCCTGGCCTCAACTCTTTAAACTCCAGAATCAGGTGTGCACCCTATTTTTTTCTGTAGCTGTTGTAGGAAAAGAAAAGAAAAAAACAGACAAATAGAGCCTACCCATGGGCGTAGCCAGGGGGAGCAGAGGGGGCAGTTGCCCCCCCCAGATCAAGTAAAACAATAGAAGTACTTAACTAACTGACCAATCACGTCGGTTCTGCTCCCCTAACAAAAGTCCTGCCCCCCCAACAAATTCCTGTGTCCCCCCCTCTACAATAATCCTGATTACGGCCATGACTCTACCATTATTTTGCAGAAACAGAGGACCTATCCCTCTGATACTGTGGGGAAGGGACGTTTTGACAAATAGAGTTGGTTGTTGCAGCTTTATGATTGTCTTTATATTTTATCGATTTACATTTGTGAGCTGCCCAAAGAGGACACCATTGATGGGGTGGTATAGAAATTCCTAAATGAAGCAGTGTTTTATTTATGTATTTGTATGCAAATACATGAAAATCTGCTTGACGCCCGAAGAACCTGTGTATTGAGGCATCTAGGATATGTCAAGCAGATTAGACATTAAAACAAAAATGAAACATAGCATAGAATAACAGAAAGAAATTCAGAGTAAGATCTCACAGAAAACACAAAGTATATCCGGGGGTGGGGGTGGACTTTGGGTCTTTTCCCATGTTAATGACAGAGGTGGGCAACTTACACCCTGAGGGCTGCACACAATATTTGGCCTAATTTCATGCAGATGGAAAGGCAGGCATAAACAGGGAGAAAGCAAAAACAGAAAAGGGGTGCCCCACCCCATTTTTGGTTCTGGCCCTGCCCACTCTTGGCATGCAGCCTTAAACAGATTACCCATAGGGAAATGCAGCCCTATCCAGAAGACAAATTTTACATGAGAAACCTTACCTTTTTTTGCCCATTTGTGCCTCACCTATGTTGAGGAGAGCCATTTATTACATGTGTTTATTTTCCTTTAAAAAAGAATAGCTTTCACACAACAATTCTCCTCTTCCCCCATTTTATTTTTATGAATGTGTTTTCCTTTTATATTCCAGGATGGTTTTTGGCAGCTGATCCCTGAGCTTGGGACTCTTCTGGATTTCGATGTGGATTATTTTGTCAACGTTTCACTTGCAAAAAAGGGAATTAATTCACTTGGTAAATCCCATTTTACTTCCTTTATACAGTGCACTCGAACTTCTGAAATGCTCATTCCCACTGAAAGCATTGTGTAAACTCGGTAATGACTAACTTAAATCCTATTGATTTCAGTGGAACCTAGGCATAGTATTTATAAAGTGCATATACAGCTACCCAGAGTGGTTTTGTGGCATGCACTCACAACTGTCCTACAAAAGTTCACATGAACAAAAAAGAAAAAGGTTATTGCTGTTGTTTGCTTTATGGCTGTATACAGACATCTTTCCGGTTCTGCAGCAGGGCAAGATGAGCAAACACTGGGCCTGTCACTCAACAAAAATGATCCAGTGGGTATCAAAATCTTTTTTTTATATACTGTAATTAGACATTCTGGTTTTCAGAAATACTATTTACAGCTATTATAAAAGCTCAGTGGAATGGATTTGGGGAGTGAGGGTGTCATTGAATTCTACTTAATGTGATCCAGAGCAGAACTCCCAATGTATAGAGTAAAAACTTAAACGTGTTGCGGGATTCCCCAAAAATAGACCAGAGGCAATTATATTTCATCCAGCAGAGCTTTACTGCTACTGAAGGCAAATGAGCATAATGGTCACAAATCCAATACATTCAGGATTGGCACTGTCCATAAGAAATCCAGTTGCAGCAGACTTAACTTGAACTTACAATGACTTATAATAATACTAAACCTTCACACTAAGCATATTATGTACAGAACACCACACCAGAAGGAAGAGAGATAGAAAGAGAAACCCAGGCTCCTTCTGGCCTTATTATAGTCAGCATGACCTTGACTGAAAGAGATAACAGAACCAGTTTAAGCCAGCTGTACTCAGCTTCTCTGAAGGAATAACCCAAACATCATGAATTTTCTGCTTGTTTCTTTCACACAGATAAGTTTCCCTCTTGAATTAATTAGAATAGGAAGGATCTCTACACATCAGATCTATACTTTCTGCACTGAGAAATGCAAACTGGCAGACAGAATCCATGCACTCTTAGAGGCAAAATCTTTTGAAACTCAAGTTTTAGATATTCAGGGTTCCTCTGTCAGTACCACCAGTCTGCTTGACAACAGCACTGACACTTTAGTTAAGAGTACTTTTAAGAATTAAGGGACCCAGGTGGCGCTGTGGGTTAAACCACAGAGCCTAGGGCTTACTGATCAGAAGGTCGGCGGTTCGAAATCCTGCGACGGGGTGAGCTCCCGTTGCTCGGTCCCAGCTCCTGCCAACCTAGCAGTTCGAAAGCACATCAAAGTGCAAGTAGATAAATAGGAACCGCTCTGGCGGGAAGGTTAATGCCGTTTCCGTGCGCTGCTCTGGTTTGCCAGAAGCGGCTTTGTCATGCTGGCCACATGACCTGGAAGCTGTACGCCGGCTCTCGGCCAATAAAGCGAGATGAGCGCCGCAACCCCAGAGTCGGACACGACTGGACCTAATGGTCAGGGGTCCCTTTACCTTTACTTTTAAGAATTAATTCTTTAATATGAAACATAGCCAGTTAAATGCTAATGCTTTTTTTCTTTTCATCCAGGCCCCAAAGGGAAAGAGAAGCTGTTGCGGTTGATTGCTACACTTCTGGTGCTACAGGTTATACGTTTCAAGCGACTGGAAGGCCTCGTCTTCAGATCTTTAACAACATTGAATGACTCTCCCCCATCATGGTACGTTTTATAAGCAGACTTAACATTTCAGGCAACTCTTCTCTAAAAGCTAAAGCATTTAAATCAGTTGTAGGCATTAATCCGTAGTACTAGGACTTCCTTGAGTCAAAGCAAACAGGTTGTAAACACAGGGGGCTGGGGCCCATTGGGACTTGTAGGTGGAAGTCAGGGAGACCAGCAATGTATCCTGCACCATTGACAGGTAGAGCCACTCTGACTGGCTTTAAGTAAAGCAGGAAAGGTGGTGACTGGCTGAGGGCAGACAGGTTGGTGCTCCATTTGCCATTTGCCCTCCTCTGGTTGTAAAACACATATTCAGGGGGATGTTTCAGGATTTGAGACTTCAAGTGGGTGACATCTGAGTGCAGCTTAAACAGTAACCTGAATTTCAAATAATAATAACTTGTTTAATATGAAACTTTAGGCTTTGGAAAAGAGGACTGACCATGTCCAACATTAGGAGAAGGCTAAGTCTGAAGTTCTAACCACCTAGTCTGTAACTAAATCCATTTCAAATGCTAACTTTAGAGATAAACCTTCTACCTGGGTTGATGCCGTTGTAAAAACTTTAAAATGGGACCAGCGGCGCTTCCCACATAGCTGGCCCAATTAGCAGAGAAACGTAGCTTTCCAGCGTGAAGGATACCCAGGCTGAGCTCAGAGAGAGAAGATGCAAATAAATCACACATTTCCAGCTTCAGACAGAAAAGTAGTTTTACTGCCAGTCATAAAAAGCATGAAGGTTACAAACACTATTTACAAAGAGTCCATTGCTTCTGCCTCTCCAGGCAGAGGTCTCCTTACATCCAGCCAGTTTGATGGCTAAGATCAGACTCCTTAAAAGAGTTCTCACCATCACTTCCCAGAAGCTGAACATGCCCAGATTATCTCCTTCTTTGACCTTGTAGCAGTCCAAGCTAGCAGCTTCTCACAGATAACAGCAACACAGAATGTTCTTGTTTTCTGAGAACGAATGACACCAACCCCCAACAGATACCCGTCCCCTGTATCGTTGGGGGACTGTGGCAAGTTTTTTTTCTTAGGTTTTCCTGAATTACAGCTATGTTAAGGATGTTAAGGGTACTCGCAATCCATTGGAAACATCCACATAAATCTCACTGGAATAAAAGAGGCTTAGGAATGTCAGTAGCTGCCTTACACAGATCAGATCATTGGTCCATCTAGCTCAGTATTTTCTAAGCTGATTGATAAGGAGCTTTTCAGAGTTTGTCAGAAATCTTTTCCAGCTGTATTTGGAGATGTGAGGCATCGAACCGGGGATCTTTTGCATGCAAGGCATGTGCTTTGCTACCACCGAGTCCATTGCCCTTCATGCGTACAAATCTGTGCAATGTTGATTTCAGATGCCATCTTTGTTTTAATGAAGGAAGAATCGGTAAAGTTGGTGGGAGTCTTCTAGGCCATCTAGTTCAACCCCCTCCTTGATGTGGAGAATCCAGAGCTAGAGCATCCAACCTCTAATTGAAAGCCTCTACCAAGGAAAACCTGCCAACTAGGCAATTGGTTCCATTTTCAGACTGGTCTGTTAATAGGTTTTTCCTAATGTGCAGCCAGAATCTACGCAATTGTAGTCACAGGGCCCATTAGATACAGTCCTGTCCTCTATGGGCAGCAGAACAAGTCTTTTCCCTCTTGACGCTAGGGTCAAGTTGCTGTTTCATTTTGACACGATCATTTCATTCATTCCTTTCTCCTCCATTCACAGGGCATTTGAACCTGTAAAGAAAGCAGTTGAATGGGCAAGGAGAACTGAACGAGAATTTCCAGCAATTTGCCAGCGTCTTGATCTGGGGAAAGACTGGGATTTTGCCACGAAGAAGCTGCTGCATATTGAAGAGATTGGGATCGGCATCACTGTTGTTTCCCCCCCTCATATCTAGTCAGACTAGCAGAAAAATGGCACCATCATCTATTTGCTTGTCTCTAATCATAATATGTTGCTTTTATCTGATTAATTTTATCTAATTAAGATTTTGGTTTTCAATCTATGTATTTAATCATGGAACTTTGATACTCCAGATTGTAACCAAGAATATAAAACACCAAAAAAATAGTATAAATATTAGGACCTGTTTTCTCCATGTTCATTTTGGTTTGGGGTTCATTTTGTTTTACAAAACAATTGCTTTCTGTTTTATGAGATGTTCTGACCAGAAGGCTTAGAACTATTCATGTCAAAAGTTTAGCTGATGAACCTGGTCGTTATGGGGAAATGAAATATAAAGATTGACAAGCAAATGGTGGGGCAGAAGCTTAAACAAGTTTGTGGGCATGGAAACTGTTTGGAGATTGACTGTGTAGTATTTATTTTTTAAAACAGGTTTCCACCAGTGTAACAAATTCACTGAAAATGTTCCCAAATCTTATTGCCTCTGGTAGTTAATGCTGGCAAAAGAATTAATGCAACATGGTAGCTAAGTATAAAGCAGAAAAGGTTCCTCCAGCCCAAGCTGATAAAGAAAGTGCTAGCAGAGTGGATTAAAGAATGTATTGGGATAGTTTGTATTTAGTTTGGATTTGTAAATACTGTCTCTTTAAAAATTCATAAGTAATCATTATAGACACATTAGCCCAACAGTTATTTTCTGAACTAAATCAATACATGTACCCAGCTACAAATATTTTTCTGTGTGAATAACCATTTTGATCATTTTTCAAATATAATTGTACCTGATGAAAATAAACTGCACTAATCTGCTCAGTAACTATCCAGCCTTCTTTTCTACCTGCAAATCATGGGAATTTATTTGCCACTTTGTTTTTGTGAAGATGCAGCTAGGAAAAGGAATGCTGGAATGGGGAAAAGGAAAAGGAAAATGGTCCAGTGCATAGGTTCCTATATTCCCACACTTCAGAAATGGTCATGTGTGTTAGCCATAAATAAGACCCTATGAAGTATAGACACTTTCTCCATATGTTAATTGTGCAAAATGCAGTACAGTCCAACGAATAGATGCAAGACCTTCTTGTGTAAGAACAAAAGATTAAATAAATAATATGCGGGCAGAAGAGGATGTTTGTGGATGGGCATCATTGGATTCAACACTTAGCTGCAAATTAACATGGTTTGGTGGTCAGGTTTGCATCATTCTTTAGGAAATATATGAAGAAGTATGGGTGATAAACTTCATTTGAACCAGACTCCTTTCCTTGCTGCTTTTAATTCATAGTGATACCACTTGCCTCCAAGGCCTATCCCACTAAGACATGGCTGGATGCCATGTTTAATTGTATTAAAAGCCTCCCCTACTGGTCCCAATTACAAGTACTACTTCTCCACAAACACATATTTAGTACCATGAAGGGGGGGAGCGTAATACTAAACCAGAGCAAAAACAAGTATTAATGCCATAAAAGGCAACAAGATTGTGTTAACAAACACTGGCTTCTCCCTGTTTCTCTGGAGGTTCCTTTTTCAACTTCACTCCCACCTTAAAACTCCTGCACTGATTCCTCCAGTCCATCCCACCAGATGTCATTCTGGTACAGCACTGCTCCCTCGGGGGACAGCCACCTGGGTTCGGTTTCATTGAAGAGCCTCATATATATATAATTGTAGAGTTGGAAGGGACCCCGAGGGTCATCTAGTCCAACCCCCTGCAATGCAGGAACCTTTTCTGCCCGACATGCGTCTCGAACCCACGACCCTGAGATTTAGAGTCTCACGCTGTATCGACTTAACTACATTACATGCAGACCCATAGGAGCCAACTCCTAGGTGCCGTGGACCCCCAACAATAAAATATTTGAGGGGATCAGGCCCCCACAAAGTTGATGGGCATTCCCATTCAAATAGTGTGTGTTGCACTGCAGTCCATAATGCGATCGATTATGCGGCGCGGGGTTTAGCTGGGCCCCCACAACATTTTATTCAGGTTGGCACTCCTGTGCAGACGGGTTCCGTTTTTTCAAAAGTTCCCAAACTGTCCCAGTCGGACAGACAGGCACGCCGACACCTCAGAGAGCCATCGGTTTCTATGGAAACCCCCCTCACATCCGCCTCACGGGATGGAACCGGAACCCCGAAGGAAGGGTTCCCGCCCCCTTCTCTGACTGACTGCTTCCCGGAACCTGCCTCGCATTGGTCGTTTCTCCCGAAAGCTGCCCTGATTGGCTGCAGCGGATGGCGCCGACCGCGGATTGGCGAGCTGCCCTCGCTTGCGGCTCTGCCCTCGCCACCCGCTAGGCCGCTTCATTGCCTTTAGCCGTGTGGAGAGGGGAGAGGCGAACGCCGCAGCTTCTCCTCACAGACGCCGCTGGAACGTTCGGCTCCAACATGGCGGCGGCCGTCGTGAGTGGCTCTGAGGAGGAGGCGGCGAGGAAGGAGGAGGAGGCTGCAGGAGGAGAAGAAGGAGCGGCGGGGGGAAGCGGCGGAGGCGTCGACAGCGACGAAGATGAGGACGTCTACGAGGTGGAGAAGATCCTGGACGTGAAAACCGAAGACGTGAGTGCGGAGGGGGTCGGGCCTTGAGAAGGCAGCGAAGATCTTGTCAGGGCGCTTTCCCTTTGCCTTGCAGCTGCCGGGCTGTTCCTGTTGATTTTTAGCGCGCAGTTGGGACACAAACTGTCCCGGAAGGTGTAGCTAGCACGAAAAGGGCGGGCATTTGTTATATGTGGTTCTTTTAATCACTTAAAGCAGGTAGAAGTAGGCGCACCAACTCTGTGAGGGTTAGGATGCGCTCAGTTTCCGCCCTTAAAACTGCCCAATCCGTATTAAAACGCCGTCTTCTTTTCGGCGCGGACCTCTTCATCTTCCCCTGTCAAGCGGCTAACACTTCTTCATCGCATCCTTGTTAAATGCCGTTAAAGTGCTTTTGTGCCTTGTGCCTAATTCGTACCTATTTTCCTCTTTCTGCAGCCAATACAAAACAGCTGGTCTGAGAGCCCCCCCCCCCGCTAGTGGCAGTATGTTGTATTGGATGCAAATATTGTCTTGTTCTGTTTCCAGAGGTAGTCAGGCCCTGCTTTAAAAAAACAAAAAAACAAAAACACTTTTGAACACCATGCTTACACTTTGAGCTTCTATCCATATTGGCACTGCAGGATTTGGCAGCAAGTATGTGGGTGAGGATTGTGGCAATTTTACTTGCAGTTTGAGACCCTGTGAAGAATTGGTTATTGCCCCTCAAATCCATGGTGCATGCACACACTCAGTGCCCAACATTTCATCAATGAATGGATACATTCATTGTCCCCATCCCCCACAAAACACATGAGAGACAGAGAGAACTTTAGCCATATATGAACCAGAGGAGATCCAGTCAGTGAGCCAGTGCATTCATGGGTGCAGCCAGGGGTGGGAGGCAGCTCCCCACCCATCAAGTAAATAAAAAAAATACTTAACTGATCCATTGCATCACAGATAACTCTGTTCACCCCCCCCCCCAGCATAAAGCCTGCCCCCTAAAATAAATCTTGGCTATGCCCATTATACTATTAATATCTGGTACATCAGCTGAGACCCTACTTGCTTGCACACTGTCTCACCAGAGTGGTACATGCTCTGATTATCTCCCACTTGGACTGCTGCAATACACTCTACATGGGGCTACCTTTGAGGGTGACTCAGAAATGACAAATAATCCAGAATGTGGCTGCCAGACGGGTGACTGGGTGACTGGGAGAAGCTGCCAGGACCATATAACACCAGTCCTAAAATACCTACATTGGCTCCCGATATGTTTCCAAACACAAAGTGTTGGTGCTGAGCCCTAAACGGCCATGGCCCTGTACACCGGAAGGGACATGTCCACCCCATTGTTCATCCCGACACTGAGGTCCAGTTCTGAGGGCCTTCTGACTATTCCCTCACTGTGAGAAGTGAAGTTACAGGGAACCAGGCAGAGGGCCTTCTCGGTAGTGGCACCCATCCTGCAGCATACCCTTCCATCAGATGTCAGAGATGACCAATTACATGACTTTTCAAAGACATCTGAAGGCAACCTTGTATCAAGAAGTTTTTAATGCTTGGTGTTTAGTTATATTTTTATATTGAGTTGGAAGCCACCCAGAGTGGTTGGCACAACCCAGTCAGATGGACAGGGTATAAATACCGGTAATAAGTTGTTGTTGCTGTTGTTGTTGTTGTTGTTGTTGTTGTTGTTACTAACAACAACAGTTGTGCTTACTAACTCTCTTTGCTTTGTTAGGGGAAAATACTATACAAAGTACGGTGGAAAGGATATCCACCAGATGATGATACATGGGAACCTGAAGAACATTTAGAAGACTGTAGAGAAGTGCTACTTGAGTTCCGAAAAAAAATAGTGGATTCTAAGCCTAAACCTGTTAAAAAAGAGATACAGGTATGTTTGATTTCAATTTTTATATACCACTAAGGAATTTATTTTATACCCTTTCCCCCCCTATGATAAAGGGCACTACCCTTTTAACTGAAATTGGTCTTTTGGGGGGCTGTGTGGTTTTCTCCCTTCTGTTTTGGCAAAATTCTGTATAGTGAGATAACTGTTGTCTGTAATTACTGTCTTCAGGGTTAATCAGTTGCCTGCTTAGGATGATTTATTATGATTGAAAATGCACCTATCGTTAATATAATCTGCTCCTATTACTTTAGTTGGGAGAAAGCATTTCATTATTCGATGAACTATGGTGGTTCTTTTCCTGTAGTGGTTTGTAAAATAGCCTTAGTTTATTATGTGCATATTTGATACCCTTGATGTTTGTACAGGCCCCTTTGGTTAGATACTACTTACTGAAAATTCTATTAGCATCTGTTGTGAGGAGGGAATCTTCAAACAGAAATGTTGCTTGTTTGTTTCAAAGGAAATTAATTTGGTCATCTTGATCCTTGTGAAATCTGCACATTTTCACTGTGCTCCTAAGCAATTATCATTCATTTTAATAAGGAAGAGGGTAGTGCTCATCATCACCTGACTTTTAGTAACATGTTCGTTTTTGTTAGCTGAGAATCACACAGTTTTTGAACATTTGTTAAATGCTTTTTAGGAGTTACAGTTTTAGACTAAGGAACCATGCAGCTTAGTTCTACATAGCTCAGGGTGGCTGGGGTTTCTTGAAACAGGTTCCTTTTAGAGTTAATGTGTAGTATGCCTCATCAAAGAGAATATAGTCAAAAATGATATTGGGAACATCTGTGCCTTAGATGACCTTTGGATTCTGTCCTCTTATAGGGCAAGGATGAACAAGAGGTAGATTGGGATCTACTAGTGGATCTCTGGGTGATAGGCAGTAGATCAGCAAGGATTTCTGACTTCCAGTTGTTTCACAATTACAACAGAATGACTCCCCCCCTGCCCTAAACTATACTGCTGAAATTAAGAAAGTTTGGGGGAGTAACCAGGATTGGACTTTTGTATGAAAGGACCATGAGTTCAGTTCAGTTCTTTTACTCAAAACAAAATCCTTGGAAGCAACAGTGAACTTCGTTTCTTTAGACTTCCATTAATCCAGATTTGTCCATTTAATTAGGCACTAGATCACTAAATCAACTTTCCCTCTCTTCTCTAGAAGCTGCCTTTAAATGATGATCTTTTTGAAGCAGATTCTGAAGCAGACAGTGACTGGCAAAGCGATACAAAAGGAGACATGTCTCCAAAGAAGAAAAAGAAAAAATACAAAGAGAAGGAGGACAAAAGCCAAGATGAAATGCAAAAGAAAAAGTCTAAATCAGCAAAAGGTAAAGAAAGACCTGCACTAGAATGTGAGAATTCCTCTGATAGTTTTGCTTCAGATTCAAAACCAAAGAAAAGGACTTCAGATTCAAAGGAAGATACAAAAGATTCCAAAAAGCAGAGGAGAGAAGATCTAAAAGACACCAGTAAAAAAAGGGGAGAAATCAAAGATGGAAAGAAAAAAATAAAAGAGGAGCCTAAAGAGAATAAATATTTGCAAAAGGGAAAATTCAGTACCCATCAGTTAGATGCTGCATCTGTTATGCTAGAAGATTTATTTTCTGAAGTTGCAGATTTCAATACTCCAGATTTTGATTCAGACAGCAGTGGGGAGAAACAGAAGACATCTGCTGGGAAAGACCCATTGGAAGAAGAAAATGTGCCCTGGGTTTCAGCTCGGCAGCTAGACAGTTCAGCAAGCTCAGATGATAGTTCTGAAGTAAGGGTTAGGAGGAAAAAGAAGAAACACATAAAGTCTGAAGAACTTGAGGACAATAGAAAAGTGGACAAGAATTTGGAGAGAAAAAATGCACACAAAAAGCAGAAGATGGCAGATAAAGTAAAAGCTGTAGCTGAGACTGACAATAAGAGGCCAACTACACCTGCTCCCTTGCAGAAAGGTGTGAAACTGTCTGCTGATGAACGAGGACGCAAGTCCACTGATTCAGCAGGGGAAGTAAGCAATAATTCAAAATTGAAAATCAAAGAGACTAAGTCAAGCCCTTCCTATGCCAAGGATGTTTCTCTGAAGTCAACTGTTGTTGAAAGCAAAGAGAAGAATATAAATTCGAGAGCAGATGAGGAGAAGGTGAAAGAGAAAGAAAGGTCTTTTCAGAATTCTGTAGGTGAGAATGTGTTTGAAAAATTCATCCTGGAGTCTGAATACAGTAAAGGAGGGAACACAGTCAGCAAGAAGAATATCTTTAAAAGTGATCCAAATACTGATGACATTCCAAAGGAAAGAAGCACTTTATCTAAGGTAATCTAAACTGGATAATGCATAATCAAAGGTTTTATAGTTTACTTTGTGCCCTTTTCTGGACATCTTTTTGCCCCTTTATGTTTTTCTTAATTAACTTTCTAGGCACTTCAATTCATGGTCAATTCTCTTTAGTGGTTTTAGAGCCAAACTAATGGCTTAAATGCAATTAACATGCAGGCCTTTGGAAACTGAGTGGTTTTTAAGGAAAGGGCATTAATAGTGCTGTGCTGTTTTTATCATCTTCAATATGGCAAACCATTTCTAAAGCTAATGAATCTGTTCAAAAAAGATCAAAGATTCCCACTAAACAGGTCTATACCCTCAAGCGCACCTAAGAGCAGCTTTTTGGATTGTGGTCATTGCATGAATCCTTGAGCATCTTAAAATACATCTCAATTTTATTTTCAATGACTACCAACTTTAGGTGGAACAGACTGGCCAACATGTTTACTGCTTCTTAGACTATCTGCAAGTTAATATCCAAGTCTTGCTCTTTTTGTTACTAACAAAACAGAAGGTTAAGTACAAAAGTTTCAAGGTTTCTTAGCTTCTGTTGCCATTAAGCATTTAAGAACCTGCTTTCCATATTTAGTGTTCTTTTCCAGGAAAAAGAAGCCAAAAAAAGTGAATCAAAAGAGAAGCTTCTGAAAAGGTTTGACTCTGAAAAGGAGGAAAAAGGCAAAAAAGATCTGAAGGGATTGAAAAGTAAGTGTGTAATCTCTAAAGTCATTCAAGAACATCAGTGCAATCTACCCAGAGTTATGTACAGTACAGTATGCAGTTTGCCGCTGTTAAAGTTATGGTTTATATTGCAACCATGTTCAGTTTAGCTGTATTTGGTCCTGAATTATTTCATGCTGATATCTTTCCAGTGTGGAAAATTAAGTTTCATTTTAACAACATTCCATATGCTAAACTAGTGAATTAATTATTTTTGTTATGCAATATTTTCTTACTGTCTTTCCCAGGTAATATTGTACAAATGCCTTGATAATAGTAAGGGGAAATTGCTTGTTCCCAACCTTAAATTTCCAAATAATGTGTGCAGGCCAAGAGATCTAATCTGAAGACTCTAGCACATTGGTGTTATTATGTTCTAGTCAGTTTCGTAAAACAATGCAGAATATATTTTTGAAACTTGTAGGTGTGTACTAAAGTAATGTATCATTATAAATAAGCACCAGTACTTGGGTGATATTTTTAAGCTTCATCAAGTCGCTCATAATAAATTTTGAAGGCCTTTCAAAAGCTAAAAAAGTAAAGGTTGTTTACTTGGAGCAGTCTCATCAAAATTAATGAGCATGACCAAGTTAGGGCCATTGATTTCAATGGGTCTACTCTGAGTACATCTTAATTGAATGCCACCCAATCTGTTCTCCATAGAAGCAGATAATTGTAGAATTGGAAAGGTCCCCAAGGGTCATCTAATATAAGCCCCTGCAATGCAGAAATCTTTACTAAAGCATCCATGACGGATGGTCAACCTCCAATGAAGCACAATCCACCTTCTGAGGGCGTACGTTCCACTGTTGAACAGCTCTTACTGTCAGAAAATTCTGCCTGGTGTTTAGTTGGAATCTCCTTTCTTTTAACTTGAATCAATTGTTTCAAATCTTACACTCCAGAGCAGGAGAAAACAAGCTTGCTCTATATTCCATGTGACATCCCTTGAAATCTGGCCTTGAAATCTGGCTATCATATCTCCTCTCAGTCTCCACTTTTCCAGGCTAAACATACCCAACTTCATCAACTGTTCCTCATAAAGCTTGGTTTCCAGACCCTTGATCATCTTGGTCGCCCTCCTCTGCATACGTTCCAGCTTGTCAATATCCTTCTTAAATTGTGGTGCCCAGAACAGGACACAGTACTCTAGGTGAGGTTTGACTAAGGCAGAATAGAGCGGTACTATTACTTCCCTTTATCTGGACACTATACTTCCGTTGATGCAGCCTAGAATAACATTAGCCTTTTTTGCTGCTGTTTGCGCATGTTAAGATTGTGGTCTACTAAGACCCCTAGATCCTTTTCACATGAACTATAAATTAAGCAGTTTCAAAATGTCTTGACTTTGAACAGCTTGAAAATGTATATAATATCCCTGGAATGTAATTAGAAAGTGACTTTCACTTTTTGATGAAGTAGATTGTGCTGTAATATAGAAAAAGATTTTGTTTATGCTAGGCTTTATACCCAGTGAAACTGCCATTGGCAATGATCTTGCTGTGTTCTAGGTTTGAAAGAGGTCAAGAGTGCACTTGGTGGGTTTAGCATTTCTTCGGAAGAAAAAAATGAATACTTGGACAACCGGAAAAGAGAAGAATCGGGGCAGGACTACAGATCTTCAGAGGCATTCAAATCAAAAGACAAACAACCATACAGCAGAAGCACAAGGGATGAGACGGATACCTGGGCTTATATTGCAGCAGAGGGGGACCATGATGTCATTGAGGACAATTCTGGTATGTGTGAAGTAGAGGACAAAAGATAAAAACAACACATAGATCATTTGAGTTTGAGTTCTTTGCTAAGTACAGGTTCTAGTTATGTCCTCTGGCTTAAAGAGCTTGTTTCAAACACTTGAAAAATCCCCACATACTTGGGTCTCAGATGGCTCAGAACTACATACTCTGCTTTACTTCCCTGTCATGCCCCATTTTACACTCTGACAGAGCCCATTCTCCAAACCAGGTATTTGTTGGTCTTTCTATTTCCTGCTGCCGAGACTTCTTAGTCTGAAGCCCCTTTGAATCTCAAAATCTACAACTTGAGCAGTTCAGTATTCCAGGGAATCCAGTGGTTTCTCCGATGTTCTCTAATGACTCAAAAGTGGTTAAGGGCAAGACTGCAATTATGAGTTGATGCTTTGGGTCTGATTATGGGATCATCTGCCAAGGAACGTTAACTTGGAATGCAATTGTGATACCATTTCTGCTTGGATAATAAATGATCCACTGACTAAGATGGAACAATGCCCCAGATTGCAAACGTTTATCTTCAGGAGTGCAGATCCATCCAGCAGAGGGTGAGCACCATCTGGGTGAACCCAGGCAGATGACCCACCCATCAGGTTGGGTCAGTCTTGGATGAAGATGACCTATCACAGTGGTGGCGAACCTTTTAGAGACGAGTGCCCAAACTGCAAACCAAAACCCACTTATTTATCGCAGTTGCCCAGAGTTGTTGAGCTTTTTTGGGGAAGCTACTGACCAAAGTCTTGGAGCTTTTTGTGGGGGGCACCCCAAAGCTGCTGAGCTTTTTTGGGGGGGGAGAGAACAGAAATAAATGACGAATAATACCTTCACTGGAAATAACACAAAGCACCAACATCATCGTCTGCCAAAGCGCCAAAAAAAAGCACAGAGAGGGTTAAAAAAGGAACACTGTTACACCAAATCAGAAACAGCCACTGACACAGCAAATTGAAAAACAGACCAATCCTGAACACAATCTCTGGCTAACGGCCAAAAAAAAGGTTCTGGGTTTTAACAGTGGAGGCAAGCTGTAGCGTGAGGGGGAGCGGGAGAACAAATGAAAAACAAGAAGAAGAGCTTGCATGGGCCGATGGCGCGCATGCCAGCAGTGAGGGCTCTGCGAGCCAAGTCTGGCACACGTGTCATATGTTCGCCACCACTAACCTATCAGGTTGGGTCAGTCTTGGATGCAGCTTCACTTTATTGGCCCTCCAGCCTACAGTGCATTGTGAATTATGGTTCTGTTTGACTTGGAGAAGGATAGGTGATAAAGAAAGGGTATAAAATGTCTGCAGAGACTGTGATTTAGTTGGTGATGACAAAGTTGTCTCTCTTCTCCCCCCTAAAAATTCAAACTTCATAGATGCAAAGCAGCAAACTGTGAATTTGGGCATGGACATGCAGTTAGAGCGGCTGACGCTGGAGGACTTTCAAAAGCATCTTGATGGAGAAGATGAGAATGACTCGGCAGCTGAAGCAATATCATCTGGTCAGTAACAAATGCCTTGCCCTCAAACCTTTTAGATGGCGGATATAACAAAACCCTTGTAAATAACAGAGAGGTGGAGTCAGTGTTTCATGTCCTCTTTAAATGCAATTATTATCAGGAGGCTAAAGAAGCAATGGTACATCCCATTTCATAATCCCTTTTGAGACAACCTCCAGAGTCCCTGTTGGTTCTTTTATTGGACAGTTCTAATTTTTTGATAAGAAGTTGCTAGATTTTAGAAAATTGAACTTACCCTTAGATAATTTTGTTATATATATTGCTGAATTTTTTTCTGTGTTAAAAATCTTATGTGTCTTACGTTCCTCAACTTTTTATTTGTGGTTGCTGGAGTATAGATGATAGATAGATAGATAGATAGATAGATAGATAGATAGATAGATAAGCTAGTAGAGGGATATGTTTGTGTGGAGACAGAGAGAGCATCTTCATACCTCTAGTTTTGAAATTTAACTGTTGAACCTATTTACTTTTAGCTCAGCTGCGTGATGCTGTTAAAAATGGACAGTATGCTATGGTGAAAAAGGCGCTTAATTCAAATGAAGAATATAATCTTGATCATGAGGTAAGCTTTTGTTAAATAGATAGTTTAATAATCTCTGTATAAAATATAGCAGGAATTTAATTATTTGAGTGTTCATTTCAATAGTTTATTTAACAGAACACCTTTCTTGTCAATGCAGGTGACACAGTAGTGTTGTATTTAATGTAGATTGAACTACGTTGCCTTCTGCAGTCTTTCGGTAACTAATGTAAAAATGAAACCAGAGTCCAAGTGTATGGTTTTTAATGCATTTTTTTGATAAATGTTGTGAGCCATGCTGAAGATACCAATCAAAGAGAAGATTATAAATCTACAGAATAAAATTCTAAAATAAAGTATAAACATTAAAAATAATAACCTGGGGTATGAATTCAATTGTCTCAGTAGTCTAATGAAGTATGAAAAAAATTGTCCCTGTTTTCTTTGCTGTAATGATAATAATTTTATTATACCCTGCCCATCTGTGACCGCCTGAAGAAAAAGCTTAAGTATTGAAGAGGGAATATCAAGTAGCTTTGTGAATTACCTTTTGCTAATAGATCATTTGGTCCTGTTGTATCTTAGAAAAATGTCACCAAAACCCAAACAATAATATACCACTGTTTCAGGATGCTAGTGGAATGACTCTTGTGATGCTCGCTGCTGCAGGAGGTCATGATGACATCATCCGTCTTCTCATCAGGAAAGGAGCAAAAGTTAATTGTCAACAAAAAAATGGAACAACTGCATTGATTCTAGCAGCTGAAAAGGTGGGTTTCTTTTCTGTCTGCCTCTTCCCTTTAAATTGAGGGCATTTCCTTTAAAAGCTCTTCTCATTTGTTTAATGTTGCTTGTTTGTAATAAGAAATTAAAAGCTAGGTCTGTAGCAGGATGATTGGACTGCTGAGGTTTCCAGACTCCGGGGTCTACTTGTTAGTCCCTGTATCTGGTTACTGTTTTTAAAGAAACTGAATTTCCAGTGTCTTGTTTGAATTTTCAGGGTGATACCCTCCCTAAAATTATGAGATTATGTTACAAGTCTGTTGATCAGGCTTCTTGCTGGTTTGGACTGATGGGAATTATATTCCAAAACAACTGAAGGATGTTTTAGAGATTTTAAAAGATAAAATTATCACATTTTTATCTGGAGTCATAGGTATCATTGGCACTAGAGTTTGCTATAGACGGTCCTGCAGAATAGAACTGGTTTCTGAAAACTTTTATTTAAAGATATCTAAGGAACAATAGCCTATTACAGGACTGCCTTAAGTTAGTTTTTATGGCTCTTCGCTGTACTAAAATTCTCTGCTTTCAACATTCTATCTAGGTTCAGACTATTCATACTTTAACCATTATTTTGTTTCTTACAGAACAACCTAACTACTGCAGCCATCCTTCTGGAAGCTGGAGCATATGTAAATTTGCAGCAAAATAATGGTGAAACAGCTTTAATGAAGGTATGTGCTATTTGCCTGACTTATGAGGAGTAAATTTGAAGAATTTTGGAAAAACTGGATATACTCAACTAAGTTTTACTCAGGGTTGACCTATTGACATTGATGGGACCAACTTCATCAGTATTGGGACCTGTTCTTTTTAACTTGTTCGTGTCCAGTTCTGGTTGCCTGGCCTCAAAAACAATACTGCAGAGCTGGAAAGGGTCCAGAAAAGGGAAACCAAATTGATCAAGGGAATGGAACAATTATCCTATGAGAAAAGATTGCAGCATTTGGGATGTCTTAGTTTAGAGAAAAGGCAGGTCAGAGGCTATAAGATAGAAATTTGTTGAATTGTGCATGACAGGACGATAGTGGATAAAGCAGGGTTTCCCGAACTTGAGAGCTGTTTTTGGACTACAACTCCCATCATCCATAGCTAGCAGAATCAGTGGTAAGGGTTGGTGGTAATTGTAGTCCAAAAACAGCTGGAGACCCAAGTTTGGGAAACCCTGGGATAAAAAAAAAGTTTTTCTCGCTCTCTTGTAACACTGGGATTTGTGGATGTCCTGTAAAACTGAATTAAGATACAAGAAAGAATGCACACAATGCAGTTAAACTGGAAACTTGCTCCCACAGGAGGTAGTGGTGGCCACCAACTTTGATGGCTTCAGAAGAGGATTACACAAATTCATGGAGGGCAAGACTATCAGCTGTTCTCACCCCACCCCAAACATCTAGTGTGAGGTTGCTTCTCAGTCACATTCTCTCTTCCCCTAAGATTGAGTGAAGGTTGACACAGGACTGGTGCTGTTATTTGGACTATGTGATCTCTACCTGAAAGGTGTTTAAAACCTCAAATGGGAATACTTTCTTTTCCTTTCTTTGCATGAGAATTCCTACTCCAGAATACTCTGTAAATAATGGTGGCTCTGCTGTTGCTTTCTCAACTTCCACTCACAGGCTTGCAGGAGAGGGAACTACGATCTTGTGCGTCTCATGATTGAAACTGGAGCAGACTGCAACATTTCATCAAAGCATCAGACCAGTGCCCTTCATTTTGCCAAACAGTATAATAACTTACAAGTACAAGAACTCCTCACAAGTCACTTGGCTACGTAAGTACTTGCTTGAGAGATGATTCAATTTCCCCAGTGAATCAAGGACTATATTTAAGTTGATGTCTTGGTTTTTAAAGAGGGGAAACTGGCAAGTCATTTAGTTTGTTTAAAGTATTTACAGCCTTGCTTTCTGGACAGAATTCTCTCAGGACAGGTTAAAAGATTAAAATTCAGAAATACAACAGCTGTATAGAGGTACGGATGGGATGGGAGTCATTCATTCCAAGAAACAACACTGTGTGAAGTTCCAGAAACTCTGCAAAGTGAAGTTTGTTTACAACAGGTGCAAGGTCACTCCAAGAATGTTCTACACATGCGTGGCTTCTGGGCTGGACAGAGAGAGAGATGTTTAGTCTGATCTTTGCTCTCATAGTGTGAAGACATGAGAAAAGGTCTGGCAGCTTTTAGTCTCAAGGCTAGGCCTTGAGCATTTAAGTTGAACCTCTATCAGGGATCTGATAGATGATTGTATAGTTTGTAACCGTTACACTTGAGAACGACAGTAAAAAAAAACCTCCTGTCTGTTCTGAACCATTTCCTGTGATTTATTTCTGCCTTCCATGCTAGACTTTGAACACCTACACACTGCATGATACTCTGCTACAAAGGGGTCTGGTACTTGGAAGTGTACTAGACCCAAGGGAATAAGAGTTTTGCCTAGAAAATTTGCAACAGGTTTCAGGGCCTTGCCGAAGTCCCAACAGGTTCTGGATAAACCCAACAGATACAGCTAATGGAATTTGCTGAAGAATAAAAATTACACTTCAGTTTGAGGAGGTGCTATAGCAGTTATACAAAGGGCCTTACATTTTAATCCATAGGCCCCTCCAAGTCAGGCTGGGGAAAACTCCTGCTTAAAACCATAGGCATCAACTGCCAGCCTAGACATTATTCAGCTAAGTGGACTCCAAATAAGGCAGTGTCGTACATTTGTAAGCCAAGTTGGCTTATTCATTAGCTAACGTAAGGGTGCAAAGTATCTAGGCTAAGGCTGATGTACTGAACATCATCAGTATAAGGCAGGTGTGGGGAACCTTTGTCTTTCCAGATGTTGCTCAACTGCACCTCCCATCAGCACAGCAAGCAAGGACAATAGCTGTGGATGATGGGAGTTGTAGTTCAGCATCAGCTGATGAGACAAAGGGCTCCACACACTGGCTATAAAGTGATATTTTTTTTCTCTTTCACTGTTGGTTAGTGGTTTGGAAGATGCTGCCATGACTAACTATATTTTCCTTTGTTGATAGATTCTTTGGGCTTTGCTCTTCCTGTATGAAGTTTTAAAAGCACAATGGAAGTGCATACCCATAATGCCATAATATTTTAAAATCAAAACACTTGGTAATATTAATCTGTCTAGAGCTTCTGTATGGCGTTGCATTTACGCTACTCAACTAGAAATGGTTGAGAACAAAATTGTGTCAACTGCTAGTTTGAAATAGTAGTCAAGGTTTTGTGTTTATAATAGATATGATACTGAAAAAAGGGTAACTATAATTTATTTACATACATTATGTCTACAGCTTGGTTTTGTCTTTCCTTGTTTAGACTCTCACGAGTGGCAGAAGACATAATCAGGGAATACTTTGAAGCCCGTCTTATTTTGATGGAACCTGTGCTTGATATTGCATGTCATCGGCTTTGTGAGGGACCAGATTATTCTTCAGAGTTCACCTATAAACCCCCGCAGAATGTGCCTGAAGGTTGTATGAGAATGCATTATTTCTTCGAACATTGAACTGTGTGAGAGTCCACCCACCCTCTGGGCAGATCAGAAACAGACTAAGTTGTACTTTAATATCTGGGTAGTTGAAACGCTGAGCTTACCTGATTCTTCTGGAAGTAGAGAAAAAAGCATATCCAAATACTGTATTATGGTAAAATAATTGGAACCAAATGGTAGGGAACAAGAACTAGAGTCACCAAAATGAAATGCGGCTGCTTTATTTTGTTTGTTCCTTGTCTGGCAGTTGTGCTTTTCAGGATTGGCAATGGAAACAGATACATAGCATCTCAAAATCCATTTGAAACTGTTCAGGATTTGCTGTTCAGAGTACCTCTTTCTGATTTGTAACAGGGATAGTTGTTTTACAAGGGCTGATGGAGGGAATTTGCCCAGCTATTCAGTAGATTAATCCCACAATTTATGCATATTTAATATGTGCACATTAAGATTTACACACTTGGGAGGGGAATTAAAAGGAGGTAGGCGTCCAGGAAAAAAGACTTTGGCAATCCCACCCACCGTTGCACTGTGTTTTGACTGTACGTGATTTTGGCTTTAGGTGCGATCCACAGAACGTAACCCCTGCGTAAATTGAGGGCTTAGTATAAGAACAATGTAATCCAGGCTGTGTAGCCAGTTTATCCTCTTCCATGAGGATTCTTTGAGTCTTTCTTTCTCCAAACATTTATTAGGTATTACAGATTCTTTGAGTCATCTGATCAGTTTTGATCAGACTGTTGGTATTTAAGTATGTTACCCACAGTTAAGTAAAAATCTCAGGCTTTTCAAACATTTGTTGAGACAGATTTTAAGCATTTCCTCATGTAAGTGGCAATTCATCATTTGTATTGTATTCTCTTAATCCATGATTGTTTCTTTTCCACAGGTTCTGGCATTCTTTTATTTATTTTTCATGCAAACTTCTCTGGTAAACTTGTTGTTGCTCGGCTCTGTGGACCATGCAGTGTACAAGCTGTGGTTCTGAATGATAAGTTCCAGCTCCCTGTGTTTTTGGTAAATGTTTCATGTTATTCACTGACCATATAACAATTATTCAAAAATAGAAAGTTGGGTAGCCATGTGTCATGGATGCTTTAGTTGAGATTCCTGCATTGCAGAAGGTTGGACTAGGCAGCCATTGGGATCACTTCCAACTCTGATTCTATTATTTATACCAGACATATTTGCTTATAAAAATATATCTATATATATCAACCATTTGTATACTGCTTAATCCCAGTTGTTTCTAATAAGTGTACAGGTGACTCAATAGAGTAAGAGTAAAATGAATTAACTCCATTAAAGTTATTAAAGAGTTTTAAACTAAAGCCTGATGGCTGGCATGATAGCTTTTGAGGGTATCAGAAAATTCTGAAAGCCCTTACATTCCTTATCAATGTTATTGTTCAGGTAGACCTTGGATGTAAGCCTGTTCTCCAGAGTTTCGTACTTTGTGATGTCAAACAGAATGTGTCAGCGCACTTTAAATGCTGTTTTAGTATTGCTTACTGTTTAAATAAGCACTTTTAGCTCAGCAAAATGCCTTGGAAAATTTTCAAACCTGAGAGGTATCAGTTGAGGGTATAAATAATGTTGGCCCTCTTGTAACGTCTTGGTTCTGGATTCCTACCAATGTTGCCTGCAGTTTTTGGCTGGCCTTGCTGGGCAGTGTAGCCTCCCACCCCCACCCCAGTGCAAGCCCTGCAGGACTTTCCTGAAGAAAAATATGAGAGGAAGTGTGCCAGCTTTGGCCCTGCTGCATAAAGGTATCCCAAGCGCCTTTGCACAAGAAACTCTCTCCCTACTTCCTGACAGCCTTTGCTTAATAGGGAAATGGCCTTTGTTGTTTTTATACCAGTTCTTGGTGCATCCTGAAATCTTTTTGCACCTAACAGCTATTAATAGAAGTTGCCTAACATTTCCTGTATTAAGACAACTTCAAATAGAAAGATTTTTGTGTTTCAACATACGGTAATTCCCAGTTTTTTGTCCACCTCCCCAAAATTTTGATTTGCATATAGACGAATTGTTCTGGAGAACTTTGAAGCTTGCTTACTACTTGGTAACGTATTAGTTGACCCTAATAAAAGTTGGCTTACTATACACTTTGGATTTTTTCCCCAAGGGACTAGTAGGATTACCTACGATTTTATGTAAAAAGGGAGCTTAACCTTTGTATATTGCATCAAGTAAACATTTCCCTAATGCTAGCTTATCAAATGGGAGGGAAATAGCAAGCTCTGGAATATTTCCATACTACTTAAGAGTTTTGTTAACAACAGAGTTCCCCATTTAGTTTTTTTTCTGGTTTTGAAGGCACAAGCAAATTAAATGGGGTTCAGATTTTCTTTCTACTTCCTCCTAGGCACTTTGGGCACAGCTCTTAGTTGACCCTGTTGCTTACCACAATAAGTGTATTTTGAAGTAGGGGAAAATCTGAGGCGCTAAGCAGATTCCACAGTGAGGTTTTTTAAAGCTGTATTTACTTGGAATATCAGATGGTGAGGTGGGCAGCAGACATCTTCAACTGCTTCGCAAGTGACATGTTGCTGGAAGATAAAAATTGGCTCTTTTCCTAAGACCCTGTTGTGTGCCAGTGTGGTGTAGTGGTTAGTATTGTACTAGTGAGACGGTGATTCAGATCCCCACTCAGCTGTGAAGCTTGTCTTGAGTCAGGCACAGTATCTCAGCATAAGCTACCTCACAGCATTGATGTGTGGATAAAATGGAGGTGGAGAACCATGTGTGTCATCTTACGCTCCTTGGAGGAAAAGTGGGCTATAAATATTGTAATAGTAGTAGTAGTAAATAATAACGAGCAGGATGTGGACGTCTTGCTCCCTTCTGTCCTATAGCTCAATACCTAGAGTAGCCAAGGTACCCATTGCCTCCTTCTCATCCTCTCACCCTCCCTCCCAGCCCCACAGAGCTCCTCATCCTTCGTGGAAAGAGCATTTCTCTTCGCAGATCTACCAGGTGAGTGGCTAGGCTAATTAATATTACTCTGGCATCGGTGCCAATTCTGCCCAGCCTCACGCCCTCCCTGCTCTGGGCTGCTTTAATGTGAGCAGCTACAAAGACAACCCTTCGCTAAGTCCCCTGCCAGTGTCTGCCCAACAGAATCGACAGGGCTATAGACAAGCTCCACCTCTCTTCACAGGGACTTACGAAAGGAAGCTTTTAAGCTCGTCTCCACCCACGTTAAGAATTCCAGGGATCAAAACCAGTTAAGAACGCAACAGCTCTGTTGAACCAGACCAAAGCTTCACCTCATTTGGCATCCTATTCCCACCGTGGCCAGATGCCTCAGAGAGCAGCTTGCAAATAAGGCATGAAGGCAGTAGCCCTCTTCCTGTTGTTTCCCAGGGGGTTGCATACTGCCCCTGAGCTTTTATATAGGTGTTATGACTAAGAGCTAGCAATGGGTCTATCATTGCAGCTTGTTAAAGCCTAAGTCTGTAAGAACATGGTGAGACCCTAACCCATCTTCAGATGTCTCTCACGCTGCCACCCCTGCCATCTGTCTCCAAGAACTTCAGTGTGCTCTCTATCGTGCCAGAGCTCCCAGACTTGACATTAGAGTTTGTTATTCAATTCAGTGCGAGGCTGCGTAGGTGAACAAGCAGGGAGGGAACCATCCAAGAATGTGATGTTGCAGCACTAGCAAAGTTCTTCTTTGTTTCCTGTTGGTCTTTGCTCAGCTTAGTCACACACACACACACGTGTAGTTCAAAAAGGGGTTGCAGGTGAAAAGTTGATGGTTCTCTTGTCTAGCTAACCAGGAGCAAAATATTGTTACATGTAGGCAAAGAATAATTTGCTCTTTTCTTTCTTTTTTATTTTTAGGACAGTCACTTCATTTACTCCTTCAGTCCTATTCCAGGCCTTAACAAACTCTTCATACGATTGGCAGAAGCTCCTACTGCCAAGGTGAGAAATGCAAGTCCAGGTGCATGTACACCAACTCACATTCAGTAGAGCTAAGGAAATAAATCAGCTTAAGTTAGTAATCACCAACAAGTTCAGTGGATCTACCCACAGTTCTTGAAGTGGTTGGAAACAATGCAGATAAGTTTATTTATTAAATGTGTACCCTGCCATGCATCCAAAGATCACTGGACGGTTCACAAAAATACAAAACAAGGAGACAAAAGGCATAATGAAACAAAAATACGTAATAATATCTTCCTTTACTAAATTATCAAGCTAGTCTGTATTTTAAAATATATTTTTTCCTGCTTTTTGACCCTGACAGGATCCCCAAAGTGTATTGTGATAACAAAATGCAAGAGCTACTGCTTCATTTTGCATGGCCCTCAGACTAGTTGTTTCATGCATCAGAATGTTTTAATATACCTGTGTAAAATGTGTTCATTGTGCAAAATAACTAAAACCATACTTTAATCACTGTTGAGAGTGAAGCTAGCAGGGCTTTGAGAACATACATGTACTTGCGAGTATGTCATTCATGCCTTTTCAGCATTTAATTGGGTTGAATACTCAATGGCATTTTTTTCCTTACAGGTGAAGCTGCTGATTGGTGCATACAGAGTGCAGCTGCCATAACCTCATGAACTCCATGCTGTTGATGCAGTTATTTTCTTGGAAGTATTTGTTTACTTCTTCCTTTTTGACTCTGATCAAGCAGTTTGGAAACTTCTGGTGCAGTCAGTACTCTGATAATTGGTTCAATCTGTTTTTTTTACCTGGTCTCCATTTTACATGTAAATCTTTGTGCGGGTTAGCAGCCATGTGCTGCTTGAGAAAGTGGACAAGATTGTATATAGGCATTTGTGCCAATGATTGCAATTCTACATTTCAAAGTTCAGACTGCGTATTTCAGCATTTGCACAATGTGAAGTGGTGCAAAACCCTTAAAATGATGACTTTTTTAAAAAGTCTAGTTCTTGATTGTAGATGCTAAAATTTTGTCCTACTTCAGTGTTTGTATTTAAACTGACTTTTTTTAAAAGCAGGCAGAACTACATTTACTATTGCAGTTTAAAGACAGGAATATAGATAGGTTTCTGCTTTAATAAAAGACTGGTGGTAACTAAGATATTGTGGCTTATCAATGGCGGTGGTTGTGGCTAAGAAGCCTGAACAAAAAAACCCTGGCTGAGTGTAATTGTACTTCTTCCCATAACTAAACATTTATATTTATAGACTTATTCCATCTCCTGACTCCCTAAAGGATTCATCTGGTGTCCTAATAAATGGACACAATTTTATTGGCTATCAGCATTTCTGTATTAATGAAATGTAAGCTGCATGAATTATAAAACTTCTTTGTAAGATGAAACAGTTAAAAAAAACTTCATATTGAAACACTTCCTATTGTATATCAAGCAATGTGTCAGTGAAAATGTAGAAAAATTATAGGAAGTAGTGCAACTTTTAAATGAGAAATGGTATTTGTGTGAAATATGTAAGTCCCAAAAGGCAACTTCAATCTGGTATATGTTGTGGAAGAGAAAACATGGTTTTTCCATATTTGTTCAAAGGATAGCCATCTATAAATACTTTTTCCGAAGGAAATTTCAGTTGCTAACACCTTTGATGGTACTTATGCGTGTGTGTCACATTGGTGGGTTACCTAACTTCCCCCTGTCACTTGAAAATTGCTGAAGCTCCTGGTGGGCCACTTGATTGATTTGTCTACATGTTGTAATTGTAAAGTGCTGCACTTTCTGCTTTGGTCTTTTTTGGCTGGAGAACGATCTTGATTAGCACCAGGGCATGATGTTGCATTTGGCATTGTGGTAGCTCCATGTGATACGAATGCAGTTCAGCGAGGATGAACTTTCTGCACAAAGCGAAGCCTCAAATCAAAACTGCTAGAACCATACCTGAACTTTGAATGCATCTGATTCTCTCGAACAAGCTCTACTGAACTGCCCCAGAGGCATTTATGAAACAGGTGGGAAAGTGAAAGGGAAGTATATGCAGTAGGTATTCATCCCAGCTGGATGTTTATTACTATAAACAAAGCAGTAGTACTTCTTTTTTTGAAACAACAAATTCATTTGTTCCATTCATATAGACTGATAGGCTATATTGTCCCCAAATAACTTACCAAAATAGAGAAAAACAGCAATGAGTATGGGGAAATGAGGTAAAACAGGCCAGTTTTGTTTGAAAGCAGTTGAGAACATCCCATAATACTGTAGATACTGGATCTTTTAGGTAAATGAGCAGATCAATATGGTACATGGAGTCAAATAGTTTCTGCTCCAACTTCTATGAAGCATTCTTCACAATGAAAGTTGAATGACATTTTTCAGCTTTATCCAGCCTGTTAAGAACAAAAATAACCACCTCAAATGTTTGCACGATCATCTCTAGCAAGATAGGTATTTGCAAAACTTTTGGCACAATGAATACACCTTACCTCTAGCTGGCCTTCTTTCATACCCCTGCTGAACTTTACACATTCTCCACCCCACCCCACCCCAGTATCTGCTTTTTAAATGTACACACACAAACATCAACCATTTCCAATCATATCAAAGTAGGGGGTTGGGTGCTTATTTATTTAGAAGTGCAACAGTGTTACCTGTGTAAATAGCTGAAACTACTCAACTAAGTATCCAGAAGTATCTAAAGTTTATAAATTCAGCAAAAAAATAAAAATGTACAGTTTAAAGCTTTATTAGCTTTATTGCCTTTAAATACAGAAATATTAAACAGATTCAATCTTCTAGAATCGTAAGAGTTCCAGGGTCCCAATGGTCATCTGGTCCAACCTCCTGCAATGCAGGAATTTCAGCTAAAGCATCCATGACAGATGGCCATCCAACCTCTGCTTAAAAACCTCCAGGGAAGGAGTCCACAGCCTCCCCGTCCACAAGACAATAGAACAATAAAATCAAGATAAATATTACAACTCTACTTTAAAACAGTGGTTCCCAATTGGTGGTCTGCAGACAACCCCCCCCCCCCCCGGGAACCTGTGGCACCATTCACATAACAAAAAACTACTATAGAGATATCAAAATTTTCAAAAGTAGGGGGTCCATGGCTTGAAAAACAGGGAGTCTACAGTACGTAGCTAATTGGGAACCACTGCTCTAAAACACAACATTTAAAATACAAAACAGATTATAATAACCTCAACTTCCTAAGCATCTGGGTAGGTTTGTCTGGTACAGTGGTACCTCGGGTGACATACGCTTCAGGTTACAGACTCTGCTAACCCAGAAATATTACCTTGGGTTAAGAACTTTGCTTCAGGATGAGAACAGAAATCAGGCAGCAGCGGCAGGGGGAGGCCCCATTAGCTAAAGTGGTGCTTCAGGTTAAGAATGTTTTAAGGTTAAGAACGGACCTCAGGAACGAATGAAGTACTGTCAATTATTTTTACACTACCTTATAGTGGTTTTGTCTTATTTCTATTTTCTCATACACTGCTTTGCGATTTTGGGGTGTTTAGTAGTTTATTCAATACTAGCATTCTTTTTATTGAGAGCTCAGTTTCTCAAATGATCCAGTTGCACTTGATGGGGAACTAAGCCTTGCTGCAGTCTGGCTACTGGTTACAATTTAGCACAGGCAAAGCTTTACAATCAAAGATTTACATGAAAACCAAAAATCCATGGCCAGAATGCAGTAAGACAAACTTGCCTGGTTTTTTGCACATTCAATTCTGCTTCCTAGTTTCCAAAGGCAGGAGATGTTTGTGGGGGAGAAGAGACAAGAGTGAAATATAGTACTGTATGTTAGCCCCAAAAGTAGTAGCCAGTGGAAGAAATAATAAGTTGTGGAGGACAATAAAGTACCGTACTGTGACTACAGCTTCTGAGATTTTAAACACCACACATCATGTATTTGTTCATAACTCAAGTGAATACATAATGCAGCTGTCAGACTGGTGACTGGGAGCAGCTGCCGGGACCACATAACACCAGTCCTAAAAGACCTACATTGGCTCCCAGGATTTCCGAGAACAACTCAAAGTGTTGGTGCTGACCTTTAAAGACCGAAACAGCCCTGTATACCTGAAGGAGCACCTCCATCGTCCAGCCCAGACACTGAGATCCAGCTCAGGAGGCCTGGCGGTTCCCTCACTGTGAGAAGGGACGCTACAGAGAACCAGACAGAGGGCCTTGGCAGTAGCGCCCACCCTAGAGAACGCCCTCCCATCAGATGTCAAACAGATAAACAACTACAGAACTTTCTGAAGGCAGTCCTATAATGGGAAGTTTTTAATGTTTGATATTTTCTGTGCCTTTATTATGTTGGAGTGCATATTATATTATATTTTTTATTATTATTATTATTATTATTATTATTATTACTATTATTATTATTATTATTATTATTTGGTTTCATTTTAAATCTGTTAACAGTCTTACAATTTTTTTCATCACATAGCATTCATGCTTGCACTATTAAATCATGAGTTACATGGAATCCACACAGCACTTGTTATTTAAAGAAGAGAGATGACTGGCAGGTTCTATATCACAAGCACCCATTGACTGTCCAAAGCACACCAGAAAGAATCTCCACATTGGAAATTTAAATGTCATTCTTATCTCTGGCAGCTTTAAGCTACTTACCCTCCTCAAATAATTCCTTCTTTTGTATTCCGGACTACCTCTGGTACAGTAGTTGATTGCCTGCAACTCCACATAGTGTAACTATCCCAAAATATACCTTGCATACATTCACTAGGAAACAAGAAAAACACAAATCAATAGCACTTCTTCATACCAATTGGAACACAGAGCCTAGAAACAGTGGGTTGACTTCAATTGTGGTTTTTCCTTTGCAGCAACCACAAGAGTCTAGATACAGAATTTTGGTCATGTTCCATTTATATTCCATTCTGCTATGGATCAGCCTTTGGGAAGGAAATTTACAGGGAAAACAACAAAACTGGCTACCCCAATTTGCATAAGCAGAAGTGCTTTCTGTTCTAACTAAAGCAAAACCACCACTGGATACAACCCAGAACTGCAAATTACATGACAGCTGATCTGTTTTACATATGATAAATTGACAGTAACTTGAAGTTTGCCAATCTAATATTAATGCCAAAGCATAAAGGGAGAGCAAGCAGCAGCATCAAGAACATTCATGTTTCTTCAAGCAGCCACACCATCCCGAGAGAAGTCATAGAACACCCAAAGTTCATAGGTCCATACTGAGATCAATGTGCACCTGCCCCTCTCAGAGTAGTTTCTACAGGCTCACAGCATAATCCAGCAGGCAAAGATTCCTCTTCCCATTAGAGATCAAAAAAAGAAAGATGTCTTCAGACATGTGTCTTGAAAACCCTTTGAAATTTTCCTCTCCCCCCCCCCTTCTTTACAAAAATGTAAAACAATCAGAAATAAGCCATCATGAATCTAGAAACCCAAAGAAGACTGGGGAATGGTGGAAGATACCTGAAACTGAAGAAAGGATTCAACAACTTCTGCTATATTCCTTGGACAAAGCACTCATGAAGTACATCTTCAACTGCACTTCAGCATCATAACCATTTCCTAGAAGAAAAACAATTAAAGCTATTAAATGATCATCTACTCTTAATTTGGCATGTCAGAGTGTTTCCCTGCATCAGGGACATTCATCAAAAGGGACAGTTCACATGGTGCTACACGGTACCCCATTTAATAAAGATGATGCAATGACACCTCTCCTTTAGTTGTATCAATGCATCAGATTAGAGACCCATTTCATATTAACATTTGTTCCACCTAAGGTTGCTCAGGAACTTAGCAAATGCTACAGGGGGTATAGGTAATTCTTCACTCCCTCCCACCCAGAGAGGGCAATGAGGCAGAGAAATTTCCTCTACATTTTTCAGAACATCCTTCCATGACAGTTTATCAGGCTAGGGCTTTCCTTCTGTAAGTGGCTGGCAATGCTCTTCTCTCTAGGAACACACATGAAAAGACTGATGTGCCTCACATTTCCTGCTGACGAACATTCAACAATGGGTGTGACTTTGTAAAGACAAGTAGTAAGGCAAAAATATTGATGTATTAAGTTATAAACCCTCCCACTTTCTGGGAATGTGGTGGCCACAAAAAGAGCATAGCTAAAACCAATTCATAACCATCCATTATTTTAACTAAAAATATGCTCAAATGGAAGAAGCCAAACAATTTCATCCATTGCAGAATCCACTAATTTAGTTAACTGATCCTCTACTTCTAGCCTATGTCTGCAGAAGGCCAATCCGTATTGGAAATAGATGGTGAAATCTAAGAGGTCAGGGTGGTGACAGAAGGTTCAGATCCTGAATAGGGCTTCAGGTACCAGGAGGTGGGAAACTGCCCATACCCAGGGTCTAATAGAAGCATAATTAGATGCAGCATGCAAATTTAAACACATTTCTACATGTACTTAAACATATATAAGGCCATTGACTCCAGCTTTGCAAAACAGGTAAGATTTTGTGGTGGTCTTTTTAAGTAGCCAAGTACACCCAGCCCCAGATCAAAGAGCACATTTCTTTCATCGTGTCTCCAAGGTGATATTTCTACAATCGACACTTCTTTCTTTACTCAGCTAAATATCATGAAATGTGGTGCCATATCCAGAATGCTATAAAGCCTAACTGTTGAGAAAGTGCGTGCTCATTTTAGTTTCCCAGAATGGCATTAGACTTTGGTCAAATATTGTCAAATAACAATCACACATGTTAAGTATTAATTTTAAGAGACAATACATATAAACACACATATTTTCAAATATATATACTTTTGCTAATTAAAAAAACTATTAGTTAACAGATTATGAAACAATTAAAACTCACTTTTTAGAAAAAATCTTAATGAATTATTATAATATTTAACAACATTCTTTAAGAATTCTTACAAATGTGGTCAGTTCACTGGACAGTTCTACTCTTTGGCTTTTATCCTGGGAACACTAGTGTCAGCCTACAATCACAAGATTAAAAAAAAAAATCAATTCAAAACAAATAAAGTGAACTAAGAGCAAAACACAAGCCAGTTTTTAAACTGTTGTAGAAAGTAGAAAACATGTCAATGCTTTACTCAGTATCACTTTCAATTGGCTCTGAACCTCCATCAGCATCGAAGTCCCAAGCAGCAATGTTAAGCACCCCAATGCCTGTCATTGCTAATCAATGGCAGCATCTACAGTAATAAAGTGCAAGTGTCTCTGCGTCCAGTCCGTGTCCGTCCCTGTGTCCTACTGCGCATGTGCCCCACGGACACAGGGATTGGAGCACAGAGACTTCGGGCGGCCGGGTGAAACTGCGCATGTGCCCTACGGGCACAGGGATTGGAGCGCAGAGACTTCGGGCGGCCGGGCTGTTGAAGCGGCGGGTGCGCGCTCGCGTGGACTTACTTCTAAACGGCAGCGGCCATTACAAGTGGCGGCTGAGTTGGCCTGCCGGGACCTGGCTGGTGCCAGTGCCGCCGCCGCGATGCACCTCCTGCGCTGCCTGCTGAAGGGCAATTCGGCGCTGGCCGGGGCGCCCAAGTACATCGAGCACTTCAGCAAGTTCTCGCCGTCCCCACTTTCCATGATGTTCTAGCGCCCGTTAATTTAACGGGCTTAAAGTCTACTAGTAATAAAATAAAAGCTTCCACCTAAATAGAAGCATTCTTGACTCCATGTAACATTTGACAATATTTGATCAAATAGGCAGCCAACTGGCAGGGCTTGACTGGTCAAACTGACCAACACGCCAACCCTAAGGCAGTTCCTGACCACATTAACAGGCTTCCAAACACCAGTTAATCCAGGGTTTCAATCTCGTATTCCAAAGCATTGCAGCTGAGCCAAATACACCCAGACACCCTAGCAGAAGGACAAATTATCCTTCGTGATCTGCTGCTGGGACAACTCCATCACCAACAGTATTGCACAGCTTATTTTTCAGTGTGTGTGTGTGGCATGGAGGAGGGTATCAGTCCTTCCAACAGCTATCACAAGTGTAAAATAGGAAAAAGCCTTTCGAGTGACCTTACCTCTCCAGCACCTGCATAATGCTCTTCAGGTGACTTGGAGCTTTTAGGCGCAAGCAATCTGAAAGTAAGGAAGGTGCAAGTTTCTACCACACTTGCAGAAGTCCTGGATGTGCTTCAGTTGCATATAGGATTGCGACTCCTGACATTTAGGGTAAGCAGCTGCCCACTGCAGCATTCTGTACTTTGAATTGCTGGCAACAGGTGCCTATGCAGTCTTCCCTTGCTAAACTTCGAAAGGAGATTTTACAATCAACAGGCTTCCTCCCATCTTTTCAAACATTTGAGACTATCTAAACCAGTGGTGGCTAACCTTGGCACTCCAGATGTTTTGGAACTACAACTCCCATCATCCCTAGCTAACAGGACCAGTGGTCAGGGATGATGGGAGTTGTAGTCCCAAAACATCTGGAGTGCCAAGGTTAGCCACCACTGATAAACTTTTTCTTGGCTCGCGATTTTACTGTTTACATCCTTTAATCTGCAGCAGTTGTACCTAAATCCTTGCCAGCCATTATAGTGTAGCCTTATTTCTCAACTCTTGGATAAGACGCTTGTCTTACTGAAATCTAAGTGAAATTTGGCTGTTCATACTGGTGTCATGGTGTTACATTCTTTACACATTTGTAATTTGGGGAAAAGTAAAAAATTGCCATGTTACATACTAGTGTTTGTTTGTTTTTCTTACTTACTATATTTGGACTTACCATTTAAAAAATTATCACTGCCTACCATGATCTCTGGTGCAGAGTAAGAGGCTAGAGCAAGCCCCAGTACACATCTTGCATCAGCCACAAATTCACTGAAGGTACCACCTAGCTGTGAGTCCTGCTGGCTGGCACATTTCCACTTGACTTGAGATGGCAGGACCCAGACTGACTTCAACCCAAAGACTGCTCCTGCTGCTCCATGTGCACTGAGACAATCAGGATGAGGTCTAGTTTAGGAGGAGGTTGTTGCTGAGGGGAACAGTTTGTCTCATATTTACACTGCTAAATCCTACCATAATTTATTAATGGATTGTTTAATTTTGATGTACTGTATTTTTCAGTGTTTAAGACGCCTTTTTTGGGGGGACTCAAATTTGCACGATGCAATATCCATGTATAAGACGACCCCCACTTCTTAGCATAATTTTTAAAGAAAAGAACCTAGTCTTACACACAGAAAAGTACAGTATATTTATTTGAGATGCTTTGATTTGCCTATTAATTTTATAGAACCATAGAATTCCACAGGTGGCAGGGACCTCGGGGGTCATCTAGTCCAACCCCTGCAATGCAGGAATCTCAACTAAAGAATCTATGATTCTGCTTTAAAACCTCCAAGAAAGGAGATTCCACAACCTCCTGAGGAAGTCAATTTCTACTGTCAAACAGACCTCACTGTTAAAACGTTCTTCCTGATGTTTAGTCAGAATCTCTTTTCTCTTAACTTGAAGTCATTGGTTCAGGTCCTACAGTCCAACGCAGGAGAAAACAAGCTTGTTCCATTCTCCATGTGACCTTTAGATATCTAAAATCATAGAATTGCAGAGTTGGAAGGGACCATGTGAGTCAGCTAATCCAACCACCTGCAGTGCAGGAATCTTTTGCCCAATGTGGGGCTCGAACCCACGACCCTGAGATTAAGAGTCTCATGCTCTACCAACTGAGCCAATTTGAAGGTGGCTATTGAATCTCCTCTCCTCTTTTCCAAGCTAAACACACCCAACTCCCTCAACTGTTCCTCATAAAACTTTGTTTCCAGACCCTTGGATCATCCTCCTTTTATGGTTATTTAATTTTTCTTATGTTCTTTAATCTCATTATCGTAAGATGTAGTTTTTAGATATATACATTGTTTGATCTTTTGAGCCACTAGAAGAATGTTTTGCTCCCGATCGCAGACATAAAAGCATCATAAACTATGACAATGAGATTAGGTTGCCTTACACCAGATATCCTCTTAAAAACTCAACAGCCCATCTGCAATATGTGGATAATACTGACCGAACAAGGTTTTGTTAAAATTGTTGAGAAACTTTGGAAGTGTTGTGAACTCAGTACTGCTCAGTAATATTGATTAGTATAATTTCCCCAATCAGCACTAAATTGTCATGTTCACTTTATCCCCCAAAAGTTTGGCAAGATGTTTATTCCTTCCTTAGGTATAGCAATGATGCTGAAATCAAGATCGACTCCTGGAATTGAAGCTGTTCAATATCAACTTACATTCTCTTTATCAATCCATTAAAATGATTACCTTTTATGTGCAGTATTTCAAGCAACTTTGTAGCCCCATTATGTCCTTTCCAATCCGCATTTCTCAAGTTTATTTGGGAAGCTGTCATGTGTGAGTAAGTCAAAAGTTTTGCTGAAAGAGAGATATATAGTCTGTTGACGGTATTCCCTTTTCAACTAAACCAGGGTTGCTGTTTTTAATAAAGAATGGGAATTGGGTAGGCTCATTTTTTTCCAGCTCCCCTCAACCCAAATCCTAATAGCTACCTCAATTTTACAATTAGGCAATAATTTTAAAACTAATTCTTGCACTGAAATCCAAAAGAGGTACAACTCACATTCCAGTCACATTTTTATAACACCCACTGTTTAGCTTTATATGTATAATGAATGGTGCAGAATATAGTTTGCTTGGTCTCAACTCAGAAAACTAAAACTAGAATAGAAGTACACCATCCCATCCACCACTTTCCTGCTGGTATTTTCACCATATATCATACCGGTATATATGTAGGAACAGAGCAGCCTGCACAATAAGCAAGCATTTGCTCTGAATAGTGAACAAGGCACAATGGCCTGCCCTTGCGGACAGGTCATCTCACTTTGGATATGGGGAATGATAATGAGCAATAGGTAGACAGGTTGTCCCCAGATGAAATGAAAAATCGCGCTGAGGTAAGCCTACCACACATTAAATGCACAACAATGTGAAACAGCCGCTGCAAATTGCCAAAAATGTGTATCTGAGAAAATGTAATGCTATTTTTCATTACATTTGGTGTTGTTTTATTCTTTGAAAACCACCTATGGCTGAAAGGTGGCCTAAATCTCTTTCAAAAAATTTAGTTACCCCAAACACGCAATGCCAGTTTTAAGGGATGCACTATCAGACAACCTTCCCTTTACCGTGCAACTGGCTTCATTATGCAATATCTTCCCTACCAACCTGCCAGTTCTTCTCCCGCTCCCCACCCAAAGGTACTTAGTAATTGCATGGAAATGTATCAATTGTTTTGTTACACATATCTGCCCCAGTGAATTGTGAGCCACGCAATTACAGATACACACTGCATCACTAAGCCAGAACAGATTGCAGAAGTATATTGATCAGGAGTTGTCAACTTTGGAAGGGCTTGAGGGCTCATTTGAAAACTAGAGGAAATTGTCATGGGCACCATACACGGCAAAACCTAACACACTGGTTACAGTAGAGCGCTTCTTTCAAACCAGAGGGGAGGGAGAGTAAAGTACCTTGTAGGCACCAAGGCAGGCCAGGGGGTGGGCAGGGATGTGTGCTTGTGGGTTCAGTTTTGGCAACCCCTGACGTTTATAGCCCCTCCTAAAGTGACAAGTAGCGAGAATATACATTTCTATGTTAAAGGTATATTATACTTATAGTGTCTGTGGAGACCATGGTGCCCCTTAGGAACACTGTCCTCACCATTTTAAAAATAAAAAATAAAGTTTTGATTAGGTTCGGTGTTGCCTGTTTTTTTCCAGGGGATGTTGCCTGCTTTTTCAGGTGTGTAGGTGGTTTGCTTTGTTTCAGGTTGTGCTTTGAGCATCACCAGTTTTTCTTATGTGAAATGGGTATCACATGCTACCTACCATCTGTTTCTTATGCCTGCCGGCCCAAAAAACTTGGGGAAGCTCCCGTTTTTAAACGCAATATTGGTATATTATTGATCTTCTAAACATTCTATCTCCGTTGTTCTTTAAAAGGTTTTCTGAAACAAATTTTGAATGCTTCTGTACTCAGTAAAGCTAACTAAGTTACAATTCTGATTTGTCCAGTGTGTAAATATGTTTGATATACCATCAAGGAAGGGGAGGTTTAAGCCTCTATCTTTCTGGTCATTTCTGCCGGCCTCACAGTTTGAACTTTCAGTATGAATATATTCATATACTTATCAATAGATTACATTCTAAGACATTTAAGAAGTTAAAATCCAAGCCTCTTGTGATCTACATATTTAATGCTTTGGACTTAGCTATGTCCTAATACAGCGTTTCCCAACCGGTGTGCCGCGGCACACTTCTGTGCCGCGAGACAGCGGCTGATGTGCCGCGGAAAAAGGGACCTGCAGCCCAGGGCTGCACAGGACCGTGGCGGCGGCGCTGCTGGAGCCCGGCGGCGAAGCGGAAGCCAGGGCGGCGCTGCTCCCTTGGCTGCTGCAGCAGCAGCAGCAACAGCAGCCTTGCGCGAGAATCCCGACCGGAAGCCTCGCGCGCGCCGCGCTACAGCTGATCCCAGAGGTAACTCTGGGTCAGGAGACCCGGCACAGCCGGGTGGGGGAGGAGCGGTGTGCCGCGAGATTTTTTCATTGATTCAAGTGTGCCGTTGCCTAGATTAGGTTGGGAAACACTGTCCTAATACAACAAAATCCTCAATTTAGGCTGTAATCCCCCTTCTACTGTCTTTTTTTCCTAATAAATTACAGCGAGACAGAAGTATACACAGAAGTGGTGATACACCAGACTTTAAAAGAGGAGTTTCTTTATGCAAAGCTCTTTCAGTACCAGGCCCCTATCTTTAATTCACAAGATTTCAGTGAAGAAAGTCACGATACCTTCAATACTATATAAAAAGGGTTTCTTGATTTTCATATTTGCTCTCATCCCTTGTTTAAGTTTCAGTACTGTTAACATTTTAGAAAAAACGACTCCTTTATATTTGTCTCAAAATACTCAATTACATGTTTTTAATTTCAGATCCCACCCACTTCATTATTATTATAAAATTTGCATAAAAATTACCTAACACAATAGTTGATCAGAAAAGGATGTTCCACTGCTGTGGACTCAATGGCCAGGAGTAGGAATTGCTTTAGAATCAGAGCATGCCCACTATCGTCCACAGAGAAAGAGAAAAAATCCACTTCTGAGAAGAAATGTACGCCGCCTGTCTTTGGGGAAAAACCACATAAGAAGTAAAAAAAAAAAGCCCCCAGTTTAAGTTATCCTAGATGTGCATCCATGGATTGTACACTGGTTTAACCTGACAAACAGTAACAAGCAACAACATTCACTGTAGGTGCGTAGGTAAAACCGCATACTTTTTCAAATTTACCTCATGGGTAAACGTCACCACAAGTGACACAGAGAGAATAGGTTTCAAGCAACTGGGCAATGGCAACAGTGTCAGGACTTTATTTCTCCTTGAAACTGTGCTGCTGCATTGTTTGCCAGCTAAGAAATCACACACACACACCTCAGTAAATGGGAAAGGCCCACATGTGTATAAACAAAAGAGTACACTAGACTGGTACTATTTCATTATTTTAGACTTCCTGTGGGTTACAGCTGACAGGAAGGCTGACCACCACCAAAGCATACAAAACTGTCCTCCATTTTGAATAGTTATCCTTCAGGATCAAATTCTACATGCATGGTGAATGTACATGAAAAAGGCAGGCAATTTCAACAAACGTCTTCAGGGATCTGAAGGATAACTAAAGACGGTTCGTTCCGAAAGTTTAAAATATTGCCATTTTTTTTTAATGGCCATGGCAGCAACGGACACCAAGCAAAAAATTAAACATTATGGGAAAACCGACCCATAAACTGACTTCTTAGAACCTAAGGATGGCTCTGCTAGATCAGACCAAAGGCTCATCTAGTCCAGTATCCTGTATCACACAGAGCTGCCAAATAGATGCCCATGTGCCCGTAAGCACAACACGAGTGTCTTCCTCAACAATAAGTAGCAGCCAACCAAGTTTGGGTGGGCAGACACCGGCGCCAATATGTTCAATTACATGTAATCTGAAAGACACGTTTCCCCGTTTTGTGTTGGTTGGACGTTAGCAGTTCTGTGCTTGCAGAATACGTTATTCTTTGTGGATTTAGTTGCTGATGGGCCAAATAAGGCAATGAATGCAATACAATGTACCTTTTTAAAATAAAATTTCATTATTGATGTTTGAATTTTCTGAAGTTTTGTCTGAATAATTATTTTTTTAAGTTCCATGTAAAGCCTTGGGTGTTAGGGGCAAAAATCCAAAATATTTTAACCCATTGGCCTTCAACTGGTAAGTTGCAGCCACTACAGGCTTGCAGCTTAATAAAAGGTGGGCTGCAATACCAACACTACTATTCAAATTCATGTTTGGGTTAAGAGTGGATCCCAGGTCTGAAAAGGTTGAAGACTACCATTTTAAATAAACATATAAATCAGAGGTGGGAGGGAATGCTGTCTTTCCAAACATTATTATAATGGATCTTCCATCTTCTTTGGGCTGGGTTCAGCTGAGCCAGTGAGTTAGCAGGAGGCAGCACAATGAGTCCTGATAGTGCAACAGGATAGTGCAGGGGGGGGGGGTCAGGGGAGATTGTTTCCTCAGACAATCTGAAATGCTTGTGCCGCAAGAACAGCTCAAGGAGTACGACTTTGAATTCTGCCCTGCATCTGTCACAAGTCCAATTTCACAAAACTGAGTAAAATTTAAAGCAACACTTTACCAAGCAATTTTGCTAGAAAAAATACTTGTGAACTCAAAAGCGGAGGTCAAAATTAAATCCAATTCAGCATCTTAAATGGACAGCAAACACACTGGCAAAAATGAAAGTACCTGACCATAGCAACTAGGTATTCACTTGTAGTCTTTCTGTTTTTCTTTTTACTTGCAACCATTAGGAAAAAAACATGGGGTATTCTTTAAGGATTAATTACAAGTGTGCTAGAGTTAATGGAAATATACCTGAAGGTCCAAGAGACCCAGGACCCAGGTGGCGCTGTGGGTTAAACCACAGAGCCTAGGGCCTGCTGATCAGAAGGTCGGCGGTTCGAATCCCTGCGACGGGGTGAGCTCCCGTTGCTCGGTCCCAGCTCCTGCCCACCTAGCAGTTCAAAAGCATGTCAAAGTGCAAGTAGATAAATAGGAACCACTCTGGCAGGAAGGTAAACGGCGTTTCCGTGCGCTGCTCTGGTTCGCCAGAAGCGGCTTTGTCATGCTGGCCACATGACCCAGAAGCTGTACGCCGGCTGTCGGCCTATAGAGCGAGATGAGTGCCGCAACCCCAGAGTCGGACACGACTGGACCTAATGGTCAGGGGTCCCTTTACCTTTTTACCAAGAGACTTTTGGGTTGGATCCACAAATTGCCTTGCATGAGACAGTCTCCACCCCCACCCCAAATCACTTCTACAATTTCCCAACTCAAGCCCCTCACAGCCCATTCCCCACAATTCTAGAGGAACCCAACCTTCAAAAGCAGCTTTTCAAAGGAGATGCAGTGGAAGTTTGTTGCAGAAGTGAACTTTTGCTTGCACTTCTCTGGTTTCAACTCTATAGTTGATAAACTGGAAGAACAAAGCATGGCTTGTTGCATATGTCATTTTCATATCTACTACACAAGCAAGCAAAGTTTCTATGTTCATATGATGTGTCTTTTTTATTTTAATCTTCTATAAGGTCCCAATAAACATGACACGAACTTTTGTGAAAGTTTAGGAATCATCAAGAGCAATCAGCATATCTTTGTTGCAAAATTCTCAAGTCTGTTTGGATTCTTCTGAATAGTAGTACAGAAAATGTTACATTCCTATGAAACAATTAATTTGGAAAATCATGTTAACAAACAAAATCTTAATTCTGACAAATGATAATACAGTAATATAATAGAGGGAATAGAGATTCCCATATAGTATCTACATTTCGTTTGTTTTTTTTAAGTGGGTGGTTTGGGGGCATGAAATCACATTCAACACACAAATTTCCTACAAATTAATAGATGTGTTTATTATTTGACCCATTCTTTGATCATCTTAAAAGTAAAGATATGAGGAAGCTATGAAGTAGGCAACCCACTCCCCTAATAACGTTCATGCCAATTCAGATGCAAATAAATCTAGTTAAGAGGATTATTAGAATTATGAATAGAAGTCTCTGTTCTGGTTTCTTCAAAAGCACACAGCAGAATCCTAAATATTTGATTGGCTTGGTATATTTTTCCCTGAACAAAGGGCTGTGTAGGGGGAGGCCTCTGCCATCTAGTGGCTGAGGACAGAAAATACACCAGTATCTTTGTTGCCAGCAACTCCATGTCCGAATCGTCCTGGCTTTCTCATTTCTCCTGTGAGTGCCCTGTTCCATTCTTTTGTTTTCCAAGTGTATTTAACTACATTGGCTTGATGGCTCAGGGGTAGCATTTCTCTTGCTTATGAGACTGTTATTTTTGTACTTATCCTGTTTGTTCTCTGGGATTTGTTGTTACTTAGGTTTTTGTCTGGAACGCGGGTGGTGCTGTGGTCTAAATCACAGAGCCTAGGACTTGCCGATCAGAAGGGTGGCGGTTCGAATCCCTACGACAGGGTGAGCTCCCATTGCTCGGTCCCTGTTCCTGCCAACCTAGCAGTTCGAAAGCACGTCAAAGTGCAAGTAGATAAATAGGTACCACTGCAGCGGGAAGGTAAACGGCGTTTCCATGTGCTGCTCTGGTTCGCCAGAAGCAGCTTAGACATGCTGGCCACATGACCTGGAAGCTGTGCGCCGGCTCCCTCGGCCAATAAAGCAAGATGAGCGCTGCAACCCCAGAGTCGGTCTCGACTGGACCTAATGGTCAGGGGTCCCTTTACCTTTACCATAGGTTTTTGTCTAAGCCTGTGTTTCCTGTATGCACCATGTTATGTTACGCTGTTTGACTTTGGCCAGTTTCTGTTTGCTTATTCTTTGAGGAAGCAGTCGGCTTGATTGCCCCCTTTCCCTTGTGTGCTGTTTGCCCTTTTCCTGAAGCTGGACTTGTTAGAATATGGATTAAGGTCACTGGCAATGAAACACCACCTACCGTACTTCCTCAATTAGTGAATTTCCCACCCTTGACCACTAGATGGCCCTTTGTCCAATAAAAAACACCTTACAGGTGAGTACAAATGGTACATTTTAGGAAAGCAAAATGCCCACGATATAGGCACACCCCTTTGGGTTGCCATATTTTCAACATTAGATCACATCCCTACGGGATGATTTCCAGAATTTGTCCCTCTTCCACAATGCAAAATTACACACAACGTCCTTGGCATCACCCTTTCTGTGTCTAATCTTACCTTTGACTGCAGGAGGCACCAGGATATAAGGGCAGTGTCCTAGTTCCACTTCCAAAATAGTGTCAGCAGGTTTTAAGTCTTTCTGGAGATCTAAGGTAACTTCTTAAGCCACACCATGCATGTGCACGAATGACAGGGAAAGGAGAGGAAGTTTGCCACAACACATATATATGGCCTAGTTTTTTTTTTCATATGCTCCTATACTTTATAATCCCTCTGTTCAAAAGCATCTAATAAGGACAAATTTATGGTTTAATCAACAGGTTTATGCACATATGACACCAAATGAGCATTTTTACTGAACATCTCCTCACATAGTACATGAAGCACAAGAGCATGCTACTGGATGTTTGAACAATTAGTTTTCCAAAATGATCAGCAAGAATTCGTAAAAATGAAATAGAGTCCAATGTTTGTTGTTGCCTTGTGCTGTCTTCTGCTAAACCAATATTAAACTGCTGAATAGCACATTTGAAAACCTGTGTTATAACTTCCTTGAATTCCAGGACTCATTTGTGATCCAGGTTCTCATGTAATGCTAATCCATTGTTAACATTATCAAGGTTTATCCAATTACCCATGGCTTATGAACATGGTTTATTAATGGTTAATAAACTATGCTTAAGCCACTGGGCCCAGCTCAAATGATCAAATACACCATGGTTTAATAAACTATGCTTTACCATGTGTTTATCTAATTAGTCATTCAAACAAAACCACTTCCAATGTAGATTAATGAGGTAAAAAAATCATTCGTAAATAAAAAAACCTTTAACATATATTCATTATAAGGTATTGCAAAAATACTTTTGAGTAGCTATAAATGATCAGTTCATTTTAAGTAATGGAAGAGTACCTGTAGGTTGACTATGCACAACCTTAGTCCCACCTAAATTAAGATCTATTCAATGGGATCAGTATTCATAGATTCACTGCTTCAAGAAATCTAGTTTAGGTAAATTATATAAGGGCTTAATGAAGACTTAAATGAAGCACTAAAAGAACCCCAAGCACAGAATATTACAGTACTACATTTTTCATAAAAGTATGAATTCTAGTTGTAAAGATTAAAATCTAAGAGAAAGGAAATCTGATTTCACCAAGTGTTCAACAACATCCACTATTCTGAAAATTTACTATGGATAGGATAGGAAATACATTTAATCTGAGGCAGTCAGTCCATGCACTATATTAATGAAATCTGTTTGCAATTTTCTTTATGGGAAGTGTCGATTTCAGAAAGCATTGTCAATATAATTTCAAACCTTACATTTTTGAATTTGTTTTCCAGAGCCACATACCACAGGAAATTATGGTTTCCCATTAAAAGCACAGGCCTTCCATGTACACACAAATACATATTTTTCTTTCACACCCCACAGCAGAAGATTGCAGGCTTACCTTTCAATTTTCATACTAAACACAGTTTCCTGTGACAAGTTAAGATGAAAAGGGGAAGAATGTGAACCAGAGACTTTTGCATGTAATAGGAAGCTCAAGTTTACTGTTGAATCTAAACACGACTATTATCTTATTTCATGTTTTCACCTCATTGTGATGGCTAGACACTGAAATCTCAAAAGCCCTTCATCTTCCCACAGAAAAGCATCACCTTGCTTTGATTTTAATAAAAAAAAACTGACACTGAATCCATCTTGCCAATGGAACATCTCGATCAGACTTTTTCCATGGTAAAGTGTTTCCTGTTCATTTTCTTATTTTATTTATAAATCTCTTCCTATAAAGTATCTCAAAGTGATTTAAACATAAGAACATCAACAATAAATTATTGAATCAGTTTATAGACCCCCCAATACACACTTTTCTAAGCAGTTTACAAAGTAAAAATTATAACGTCAAGACAATGATGTAAATAAAATGAAAATACATAGTCAATAAAAATCCAGAATCAAAATATTAGAACAAAATACTGAGCAGTGCAATCTAAATACTGAAGTTTTCAAAAGGTGTCTAAAGCACATCACGGTTGTCACCTCTCAGAGGAGGAGGTAAAGGAGAGGGTGTTCCAGGAAATCAGCACAACTGCAGAAAAGAACCACAGTTTCTTAATGCCACAAACCATGCTGATCTTATCACTATGTAATGTCTGAACTGATCTGGATTAGTTCTCAGTTCTTTTTACATCTTTTCACATGCTAAAACAAAATCCAAATCTGACCAATCACTCAAGTGGCTTTTATTACAATTAGTTATACAGTAATTTTCACACCAAACACAAGGTTTTAAACAAAACCCTTCTCAAGAGTCATACAGAATTACAAGCTTCCTGGGTTTTCCCCCTAAATAAATAAATAAATTTATTATTTATACCCTGCCCATCTGGCTGGGTTTCCCCAGCCACTCTGGGTGGCTACAGGTGGAAGCAGCTACTAGTTGGGTTGAGAACGGGGGTAAAAGGATACTTAACCCTCTCCTTCCTTTGCTGTTTGTCCACCTAAAATTATCCCACTCCCATATGCTTTTCTCCCCAAGAGATATAGTTACCACAAGCTTAAATAAACCCAAGTTTAAAAAGCCAGTGCAGACACACTACAGAAGAAAAGCAATGTGACTGGTTATATCAGTATAGCTGGATTTACTCTAATAGCCACTGGTGACTAAAGCCCTCCTTACCTTCAATTATGTTTCTAGTTATATGAAATGTATGGTGCAGTAATATTAGGTATTAAAGAGTTTCTGAATACTTGTTCCTTATTCAACAGTGGAGTCTTAGATCTATCCCCCAGGGGTGATATGCTCAAGATGTAGAACAGTAGCATTTGCTAACGTTCTAAAAAAATTTCAGTAAAGCAATGTGGAAAGTTCATTCCAGGAGTTACTCACTGTTTGTTTATAAGCAGTGAGACAATATGGATGACAATAGCAACAGGGAAAATGAATGATGTGGACACTGTAACAAATGGTCAAACTGTAATGAAACCTATCAAATACCTTTTTGAAAACATCACTTTTACAGAACAGACCAATAACTTTTATCCAAATGATAACTAAATTAAAAGATATCTGAAGGGGCAATAGCAAAGATCAATAGTTGTACTCCAAAGGTAACATAGAATCAAACCATTTTCAAACTGGTTAGCACAATTTTTGGTTCTCAATTAATGATGAACTAGAAATGTATGTATATTAACAATAAGCCTTGGCATATGCAGTTTTCACTCAGGATGTTGCAGAAGCTTCCATGTGGACGGACACACACACACACACTGCTTTGAATAAAGATAAGTTTGAATGGCCTTAATTGCAAAATCCTAGGTTCAGTTCTCTATCTTTTTATGATGACAACTCAAACTTCCTGTATTTGTTCCCATTTTTTAAAAAAAAATCACCAAGTATGCAGCCAGTTTCATAGGGTAAAGATCAGGATATACAAAATGACTCACCTGTTTTTCTTGCTTCTAAAAGTATCGTAAAAGTGTATGACCCATCAGAGGATGCTGCAGATACTTCCCTGGCTTTAGAAGCCGAAGCACTGTCTTTTAGTATATTTGCTGTAAACTAACCCTACTGGAGTTGGATACAATCAAAAATATTAAGTACATTAGTAGAAATTAATCTAATATGGATAGAAAGTTAAATGTTCCTTCTAGACAGAATTGCAGCATGGAGGACTTTTTTAGGATAATGAGTAGTCCTTTCTGTGTTTTATCACTCATGGCACCTTGTGAATAACATTTAGAAGTACACATTTATTTTTCTTTGTTTTAAAACACTAACACAGCTTTCTGGGTTATATAAAATCAAATGGTCAAATGTAAAGTCACCTGAAGTATTTTCTAAGAACAGCATTCAACCATGCTGTACTTAAGCAATAGGACGCCGTTTCTTTTTTTTCTTCCAGTCCCCGCTACACTACCAAAATCTGCTCCAGGGGTTCCCCAACCCTCCAGAACTGATTTTTGGAGGCATGCCGGTAGCTGTAGGGGAGGAGGGAAGAAGTCGCCTCGTATGTTGGATCTCACCCCAAATTTCTATAGTGCTCCACTATGTACTCCTCTAAATGCTTTATAACAAAAAATGCTAAGCTAGAACAAACAAGCAAGAGAGATCAGTATACACTAAGTATACACGTAAGACAGTTCAAATAATCAACTGTCAGCCCAGATCAATGAACAATTTTCCAGCTTAACAACCAAGTCTGATGACTACATATTTCACATGCCCCCTAAGTCTGCACAGAGAAACATCAAGTGACCTGCCCTGAACACAGAATTGCACAGCTGGGGTGCTACCACCAAGAAGGATCTAGAAGTTACATAAAGAGCACTGAGTTCTTTCAGATAAGCAATAGTAAGACCACTAGGTTAGGTCTTAAAATTCAAACCAAAATATTCTGAATTTGTCCTGTAAAACAAATGCGCCTGTATTTAGGACAAGAGGTTGCTAGAATTTGGTTATTTGATTCCAACAGGTGCATTTTGTAACTGTTGTGATTTCCAAAGTAATTTTCAGAGGAATCCCCAAATAAATTTCATTTCAGTAATCTAATCTAGTGCTTAATGTGGTAGAATCCAGGACGGTATCACCAAACTGTGAGCTCATCTAGAGTTTACAAGTCACCAATCCCCACCTACTACTATCACCTCCAGTCAAGATTGAGTTCCAGTTTATTAACTCTTGAACAGCGTGTTAGGCATTCCAACTAGGATTCCTAATTCCACTACCTCACTCGAATTTGAGGAAATGGAAATGCTTAATGGTGCCACTAGCATACTGGTAACACTGTAATACTCCAGTGTTATCAGTCTCATCCAAGAGATCCTGAAGCTGGCTCAATGTCAGCAACTATCACATTCATAAACTAAGATATACTGAAGAATGACCTATTTCCTGCATCTAAAGGATCCAAGGAGGGACGCTTGTTTTTTAGTTTTTAATCTATAAATTGCATCAAGTGAACTGGAGAACCATTCTCCTCAAGGAGATATTCAGTTTGATGGCTTCAACAAGCCTCGCTTGACGTCTTGAATAACTAGGAAAAGGTAGGATCCACAACATGTGGGAAGGATTTGGCAAGACTCTTACAAGAACCTTGCAAAACATCCTCAGGCTGTTACAACTGAAATTTATCCATACCAGTTTTAACTGAGGAGACTTTAGGTGCTGATTTAGGTGCTGTTAAAGAAGAATCCAAATTGGATGAGATGCAATAGGTTTTGGTAACCACAGCAGGTGACCAAAAACACCATCAGATGAGGCACTGGGCAAGACAAGTATTGTGTTCAATAAATGTTTTGCTTATTAAAACTTAACACAATGGCCTGATTCCCATGTCACACAAAGCCAAACCATGGATTAACATAAATGCATGAGCATGTAGAATCTGAGAGAGGAGATCCCAGCTGCTTTGCTCTTCCCTGCTTGTTCTACTGCTGTGCCACGCTAAGTCATAGTTTGGGCTCAGTGTGCCACCTGAACACAGGCTTACAGCTCAACCAACACGTTGTTTTTATTTTGGATACCAAAATGCTTAAACTGGCTGTAAACAAAGTATTGAGTTCTACAATTCAAAGAAAGTTCACAGAAAACATTAGCTTTTGTTCCAACACTAAAAGCAAAAACTGAGAAGTTTGGCATTGATGTTGAAAAACATTTCCAAAACAAAAAGTTATTAAGGAACACATGGTAACTAAAGTGATAGCTGAACTGAACTGAACAATCTTGCCCATTGTTATGTCAACTTGTGTGCTGTAGCTTTCTGAAACAGAAGTAGTCATTAGGTTACAAAGTTTACTTGAAGTTTACATGAACTATCACTGGCTTAAGTCGACACCACACTTTCAAAAAATAGACATGACGTGATTTTTGTGGGGGGTCTTTTAGCCTTTTTTTAAAAAAACAACAACATGCAAACTACCTCCGTGAATATATAGTGAATACTGGTATTAGTATAATCAATACAAATTTCTACACATTCAAAATTAAATATAGGAAAGTGTTCAATGTGTGTTCAATGAATGAGAAATTGCCTAACATCTTGTAAACATCAGAAAATGTAGCATGTGCTACTCACTGTTCCTCTAAGTGTGCTCCACTGAAGATAATGGGGCTCACAACACCAACAGCTGTCTCAAGCCCTTTGAACCATCATTTCACACATTTACCTAATGAAACCATTCTGTATGAGATCGGGTAGTAACATTAAGGCAGAATTCATCCATTAAACTGCATGAATAACTATTTCATCAATTAAAGCATCCAACAGTCTTGTGGCACCTTAAAGACGAACAAATTTATTATGGCGTAAGCTGCCATAGTCCACTTCACCAGGGGTTGAGTCACAGATAATGCAAGTTGTTGTGGGGTAGGGTGACTGTAAACAGTGAAGTCAGAGGTCATCAGCTGCTTGTGAACCATTTAGTTATTAATATTTTTATTAACAAGGATTTACCTCTTACATCTATTGCTTGTATTGTGTAGAAGAGTAATCTAACATTCTCCAATACAGCCCATTCTCAAGTACCTCAAGTACATTTTCTAGTGTTGCAACTCCTACCTGAGAAAGTATCAGAAAATGCACCAATAGAATTTTACGCTTACAAGTCATTTCTCAAAGCAATTCATCTTCTTGGTAAGGTCCACATTATCTCTACCTTTCCTTTTTAGAAAGTTGAGAGTAAAATGAGGGCAGGAAAAAGCCATTTGCTCTTACGTTTAAATGGCTATCATCTTCCTGCATTATTCTACATTGCACACCTGCCATACGATGAGGATGGCTGCTTCTTCGGGATCCAAACAACAGCATACAAATATAATCTGACAATCTAGATCAGATTTTATAAAAATTTAGTTTATGCAGCGCCCATGAAAAGTAAAATAAAACACCCACCCAAAAGCAGTATTTCTAAAATGTTACACTGATGAAAATATGGTCACTAGTGTCCTGTCTTGGCACAGGAATACAGGGTTTCTCTTCTAATTATTTAAAAAGTCCAACACTCATATTGATTTAGCAGAAATAGAAATAGGGGAACAGGTGTTACCACATATTTCGCAAAACCATACTCAGCTCACATAATATACCATACTTATTCAGAAGGACTGGTCTTCCATATAACTCCAACACGCTGAGGTTTAATAAAATGTTACCTAACAGTGTTAATGGTCATATGCAAACACACAGTATTTACATTAATGAAAAATATTTTGTAGTATAATCACAATATTTGTATATAAATATTGGTATATGTCAGTAACTTCTCATCCCTCCACTTAATATGCATTGTATAACTGGAATTCCCAGTTTTATTTTGTTCAAGCTTTTGTACATTGTATCTACTTTACACCATGCCTTTAAAAAGCTAGGTAAAGGTTGCACCAACAATCCTACTGAAAATGTGCGTACTTAAATGAAACATCCAAATGCAAACTCATTTTGCCCATGGCAAGAGCTAAACAGCAGCAGTTATGATCACTATCTATATATAGATATAGATATAGTAAGCCAGCTCCCTATAACATGGAAAGTATTTTCTTTCATACTGTGAGATAAAAAACATATACAGTACTAGTCAAGAGCATTGGAAAAAGTAACATTTTCAAGGAAGGAAAGGTCTTCAAACCTATACTGCCAAATCATATTCTTTATGAATCTTCTGCAAAGGTAATAGCTGACCTACACAATCCATTGAAACCCTTAACTACAGGGCAAAATACTGGTTTAACACACAATTACCAGTCAAGTTAAGAAGATTTTGGTTTTCTTAAAGAATATTTGAGTTTTGTTTCCTGCGAAGAAATTATTATTCATAATCTAAAACCACAGGTGAATATTTACTACTTTGGAGATTTTTTTCAAGACTCAAAGTGTTTATTTGAAAGCTGAACACAGGATACATTATTATGACATTCCCATTGCAACTAGGTTTGTACATGTTGGTGAGAACAACTTTTTAAAACAGATCTATAAAGTCTTACTGAATGTTTCAGATGTTCTAAAGTTGCACAAGCCTCAACATTTGCTCTATGAGTTGTAAGCTGCACTTTCATTTGCATACAGTTACAATCTATAAAGCATTTAATTTTCAGAAGATAGGCTTTTTGAAGAAAAACGAAAATCTATGCGTACAATTAAAGTTAAGGACAGTATTCATAACAATGTTTCAAAATCATTTAAGCAGATCTGTATTATATTTTATTGTAAGTATGGAACTCACAAATTTCACAGCATGGTCACATTTTATTTTGCTGAAGTCACAAACATCAGACATGCAAAATGAAGCACATTATTTCTGCTCTACGTCAAAGCCTAAGACTGAATACAAAAAAGTAAGTTTTACTCCCCCCACCCCCCCAAAAAAAGTTTGGTGACTACATTAACAATAAAACCGTTTTCAAGGTAACAGCTAAAATTATAAAGGCATAACACCAGGTAGTCAATCAATTTTCTCAGAAGTAAGAAATAAATTTCAGTATCTGCGACGCTTGTTAGGTCCTTCAAAGCTGCCCCCAGGGTTTCCTCTACCAAAGCCACCGGGTCCACCACTGACGGCACCTACACCACCCATAGCCGGCTGAGGAGTTTCGGAGCCTGCCCTACTAACCATAGGAGAACCCATTTGTGGTGGGCCTCCTTGCGGGAATCTTTCAGAATGCTATTTTAAGTCCATTTAGAACCATTTTAGTTACAATAAAACCAAGGGGGAAAACCAAGTGGCGTTTTCATGAAGATCGCAGATAGTCCAGCGGAATCAGGATGATACATAGAAGGAAGAAAGGAGCAATTAATTTTAGTCATTATTTTAATAATAAGCTGAAAAGTAAATTAACTAATGTTGCGCCCACCAGTATATTAAGACAAAAGGGGAAGGGATCTAACATCCAAGTTTTTTTTAAAAAAAAAAAAGATTAAAAAATGCTATGAGAAACAGTTTCTAAGCCACCCTGAGCATTCAATATAAAGAGTGGGATAAAAGTATAATAAATATATTTTGCAGATTCTCCTGTAAGGTATACGTGTAAAGTAGTATTTCTTCTTGAAATAAAGTAAGCAGAAGCACAATTCAATTTCTGTTGGAAGACATATCAATACTTTAAATGGTAAGTAAAAACCAGCTATAACACATTTCAAGTTAAAGGTAGACTAATTTGAGTTAGAAGAGGAAATAAGTTTTAGAGAAGGAAAAAAAGGAGCCAGATGCCATTAGCTACCCGCTCATTCAACCGCCACATACTGCCCCAAATCCTTTAGGCATTTTTATTTAAACCTGTTGTCAGTTAAAAAACTAACAACAACAAAATCTGCTATTATAAAATTTGCAATATATTTTTTGCATTATATGATATAGTTTCAGATTATACTCAGTTTCAGATATACTCAGAAAACTCTAAGTTCAAACTGAACTATTAAGTTCTTACATGCTCTTTTGAATCTAGGGGCATAAATATAAATATATACATTTTTAAAATGTCCCCATCTGACTTCACTGCTGTCTTTTCTCTACCGTAGTACTATCTGTGTATACCTTCCAAAAATCTGGAAAAGAGGCTCAGCCATTTAAGAAATTACAAAGAATTGGAGAGCTCAAGTAAGCAAATAATGTAAGACAGTGTACTGCAGTTGACAGGGGACCTAGGAAACCAGGCTTCAAATCCCCACTCAGCCATGAAGCTCAGTGGGTGACATGGGACTAGTCAAAGCCTCTCAGCCCACAAAGAAAAACAGCAAGGGAGATGTCCATCTTAAGCTCCTTGGAGGAAAGACAGGATATAAATATAGTAATAAACTTCCTTCAACACTTGGGTCCAAAAGACTTTGTTGTATAGGCTGAAGACACTTCCACACACAAACACACACACAGAATTCCAACAATTCCCAATTTCTACTGCTGGCCCTAACACCAAAGAGCCCCCCCCCCAACCTCAAGAATGGACTTTCTGGGGGCACCAGGGGCTGCATAGAAATGGGGAAGTACACTAGTGTTTTTTTTTAATGTGTGCTAGTTTTGTGTTTGTTTGGTTTTTGAAAAGTTTGCTGGTTTTTTTGAAAAAATAACCAGTTGCAGAGAAACATTCAATTTTCAAACAGCACTGTCATAGCTCATTTCCAGAAGTCTTCATAAATGATTATGCTACAAAACATTCAGGGTATGTTGATAAACGCAAATTCCATGTCCTTTTAGAGCACAATACAGTATTTTCCTGCGTATAAGACTACTTTTTAACCCAGGAAAATCTTCTCAAAAGTCGGGGGTCGTCTTATACGCCGGGTCGTATTTCTTATACGGCGAGTATATCCCAAACTCTATATTTTAACTGGAAAAGTTGGGGGTCGTCTTATACGCCCAGTCGTCTTATATGCCAGAAAATACGGTATATTGTCCTTCCCTTTATTAGATGCTAACATAATACAGGCCAATTTCTTTTGGTTCCCTTATGAAAAGGGTTAGAGAAAAAGGCCTCTTTCAGTATTCTGCATGCTACATGGGACCTATTAAACTGACTACTCTATATGTCATGAAAACAGTATTCTGAATAAAATACATAGAAAAACTGGTGCTGATATACTTCTCTTCAAAAACAGTATGAGCAGAAATAGCCCAGCTTTCAAGATATTGGAGAATATCAGAGACAGCAAGATCTTCATCTGTTGTTTCCATGCAATCATTTTTACTGACAAAGTTTAAAAATCACCTTGACTTTTCAGCAAAAAGAAACTGATACAGGAAAACACAACAAAGTTCTATCTGCAAACATCATTCTTTCCATTGTACATATACTATTTCCTTGGAACTCAGATATAGAAGGGAATGCTATACCGACAGGCATTTGAATTGAACTTTTTGGCTATCATGCACATTTTAAGTTTCATTCACCCAATATTCATCCCTTTCTTATGACCTAAGCAGATGAACTGTTAACTTAAACCAGGAGTAGGCAACCTTTTTCTTGCCAAGGGCAACATTCATTTAGGGATAAGCTGTCAGGGAGCACATGCTGACTGAATGGGGCTGAAAGGGGCACCCCTTTTCATTCTGGAACTGCGAGGAGAAGGATGTTCTTGCCAGAGGTCTGGTCTGATCACACTGCAAGAACCAGATGCAGTCTGCCAACACAGCCTGCCCACCTGTGAATTATACCTAACCATCTAAAGAAGCTGTTCCGCATGCTGAGTCACACAGATGGTTCTATAATTGTAGCCTCACTTGTATAACACTAGCATGTTAACAAATTAAATTTGTACTTAAAATTCACTTAATCAAAGATATCTTCACACTATGTGTCATTTCAACAGATCGCAGTCGTATTATAGGTTTACCTGCCCCGATACAGCAAAATAAGAATGACCAATTATATTTGATGTCTATAAAATAATATGTTGTTTTGTTTTTGCATCCCTCTACTTTGATCATTGCAAATTGTGAAAAACGGCCTGCCGACTGAAAACCAATTTTGGCAATAAATTCTGTGTACATAATTCTTGGGTATAATCACTTTTAATACAGTATCAATAACAATGTCAACAAGACTGCAGTTAAGTTTGTTTTTAAATTATTTTTCAATCTCAAAAGGTATTCATTAACTCAAAGGTCTATTCTAAACTAGTTTTAGCGTGAAGTTATCTTTGCAGAAAAGAGATGTGCCACAATGAAGTAGAGACAAAATTAAAATTTTGTGATACATTACCACAGTTCCATTATCTGGCATCATTGGGGCTCCAATGTTTGCAGCTCCTTCTGGTCCCAAGGCAGGACCAGGACCCATTGCAGGGCCAGGCATTGTTCCTCTGTTGTTCATATTCATACCCATCATTGGAGGTGGAGGAGGAGGACCTTGGTTTCCAGCAGGTGCTGGGCTAAAGGCATCTATGCAAAACAGTCTACACTTAGAGCTGTCCTAACTGAATTTTAAAGAATTAAAAATTTACAACAATAACAAACTATACAAAACATCAATTAAATGAACAAATTGCTTTTATCCTTTGAGACTGTACAGTTACTTCCATAATGAGGTTTTAAGCAAAAGTTAGTTACTGAAAGTTACTGCTGAAATTAAGTGTTTAAACTGTTTATAGGTTTCAGCTCTACTTATTTTCTATAAAGAGTTACCAGTTCATACAGGTAACTGCAGTAACTTTCAAGTTGGCCCCAATCCAAAGAGGCCTGGTGCCAGCATTTGTGCGTAACGCAGCTTTTTTATAGCTTCTCCTCCCCCAATGGTTTTTAGCACATTACTTTGAATTACAAGACAAATAAAATTAACTTAAGAGGCTTACGGTAGAAGGTAACTCTCACATGTGCACAAATAAGAATGAATGAAAGTAGTAGGCAACTTATTCAACTTTACTAATCAGAGTATGAATCCACTTAACTTTGTGAACATATTGTACTTATTTATACTCAAGTAGTTAACCTCTTCATTTATAAAAACAGCAGCACATTGACTTGTAGTGGAAAATAGTAATACCCATGAGACAAGACGTGAACTGTACATTATAGAAATGCAGAAGGAATCATCACACTGTATTAAAAAATATTTGCACACACACACAGAGAGAGAGCAAGAGTGAGATCCATGATTTTAGGGACATGGATTTTAGGGACATGTTTGTATATTCTCCCATTACATTTTAGGCAGGGGTTTATGTTTGATATGTTATATAAAAAGAGGCATATCAATGAGGAGACCTGAACCTTATTCACACACAAACTATCTTGCCACACTCCATTACTCCTGTACTTCTTTCCTATCTGTGAAAAGAAGAAAGTTGGACTGACAGAAAAATGCCTAGGATTATAAGAGCACAGGAAGGTTAACGTGCATGATCTTTTTGGGTGGAAAAATCAGCTCTACTCTACCACACCGGCTTCACATGAAAGGAGGGCAGAAACATGAAGAAACAGAATATTGTTTCCACCGTAATACCTACTTTGGCTCTGAAACATAGAATTTAGGATTCTAATTTTACCAGTGCCAGGAAACAGAGATGAGTGACAAGAATGGTGTGCTCTATGCATTTTGGTTAAGGACAGCTATAAAATGATATTCAGCTCTCATTTTAATGCTTCAAATAAAGTATTTTCAATAAAGTCTACTTAGCTAGACTTCGTAACTCTTCAGCCACAACTGTTTTTTACACTTTTACGCACACACACACACACACACACACACATGGTTTTGTTGGGGAAATTACTCAAGCTAAACTTGGCTAGAACAATGATGAAGTAGTAGGATTCTTACATATTCAAACCAAGTGCATATTTCTTAAACGTAAGTAAACAAAGAAATTAAACTAACAAGTAAAATGAACTTTCATTCTATTACATATAAGCCTAATATTTGAGCACATATATGAATTATGAATTAATCCAGGTGCCAAAGCTGACAAAGCTTTCTGTATTTTATGTAGACAGTCCGACTTAACTAGGCGTCTCCCTTTCTTCCCTAGTAATAGGAAGAGGAAAGACCTTATGTTCCAACAGTAAAGTGCTTGAAGTTCAATAAAGGCCTTAAGTTCAATAAAGGTCTGCCTGCCAGAAGTGCACATCAAAATGCTGTGCCTGTTATATACTTATGGGCAACAATACGTCTTGACCACCACCCCTGCCCACAAATCTGGAAATTACAGCAAATTCACTGAATAAAACTACACATCTTTCCAGCAGGTTAAATGTGGGGGATACTCTTAAACATGTGGAGTCAAGCCCTATTTGGGTGTGCTGGTTGCATGTAAAATTCCTGGATCTACGTTTTTCTAAAGACAGTGTTCATAGAAGTTTTGTTCACTGTAAGTGCACTAAGAATCTTAAAGTTTTTTTAAAAAGAATGCTTTCAATCATACAGCTCTTTTTAAAACACATGCTGTTTAATTAGCGCTTCCATTCACAAAAGGAAGCTTTCTGCTTTCAGAATTAATATTAACCAATACTAACCAGCTCAAATTAAACCATGGTTTAATTTTAAGCAGCGAGAATACGCACTCCCTCCCCCTTCTACCCAAATTTCTTCTTTATTATCCATTATTTGTTTTGTTTGCCCAGTGCTATATATAATTAATGCTTTTATGGTTGGTCCTATGGAAGGACAGTCAGCAACTTCAAGGCTGCAATGGTAAAGGCCTCACTTCTTCTGTAGGCCAGCCCAGTCTCCACACAAGGTGGAATCTGAAGCAAGGAGAAGCAAGGTCACACATTCAGATCAAAAGGGCCAGGGAGGCTCATGCAGAAGGCAATATTCCGTAAGATAATCAGGACTGTTTAATGCTTTCTTAGTCAACAGAATCAGCAGCATCACTCTCCTTCTACCCTTCTTCAGCACATTTCATATCTGAAGACAACCGGAGCAGTTTCAGTTTCAAACCTAGGTCTGAAACTAGAATAAAATGAATCTGGATAATCAGCTTCATCCAAGACTGACTGAAGCATGTACAGCTACCACCCTTTTGAGCATCTGGCCTCAACAAGGTAAATTAGATAATGACTCTAGGTCCAAATATGGTTTCTTCGGAATGGTCAGAAAATATAACTAGAAAGCAGTAATGGCCACAAAATCTTAGCCATGATTAGAAGAGTGGGGGAATTCAAGCATGAAGGAGTGTAGCACATTCTCAGTTGCTAAACCATAGCAGGCAATTGGGTGCTGCCCCATAATAAATCACTGTGGTGATACTGAACATATAGTGCTAAAATTAATAATGCCTGAAATTTTCACATAGGTGCTTCATTAATGCCAGTTACAATGAGACTTTGATAAATGTTAATTGTACTTTGTTTCCAATCGTTTTCCAGAATCAGTGTTCCATAAATAGCAACATATTCAAAAACTTAAATAAGTGAATCTCAATAAGTAATTTTTTAAAAAAAACCCACAACCTTTTCTTCTTGTATTAGATACAATTCGTATTTTGCTTTTCTTCAGAAACAGTCTTAAAATGAAAAAAGTAACAACCCACCGGCCCATATTTAGTATGTTCATTTGCTTTTTCCTAATTGTAAGATAACTCACATTTGAAACAAAAAATTCCTGAAGAACAAGATTCACTAAAATATATATTTCAAGAATACTTCTCAATGTATAATACTCATGAGTAACATGTACAGTCTCAAATAAATTTTGAAATAACAAGAACCTTTTGCTTCAGATCCCTACCTCCCATGTTTAATGCTCCACGAGGACCCATATCACCCATTCTCATTTCCTGTTCTCTCTGAAAGTAAACATAATTTTCACAATCAACCTATCACTTATTACTTTTAACATTCTCATCTTTTCAAGTAACAGCAAAACTTAATTTGTCACAGTTATTACAAAATAAATCTAATTTTCTGGTTTACATAAAATCAGAGGAATCCTGCAAAAAAAAAAAGTTGTAAAACTTAGTAAATTCTTGAAGTCCTACAATTTGGGGCTTGCTGAGAAAGTATAAGTACACAAGATTCTTCCAACTGAGAGATCTATAGAGGATCTCGTGTAAATGTTATTTTTGCTCAAGGCCAAAGGAACAAGGAGGAGTAAATGAAGTTGAGACTCTCTCCTGATCACAAACCTGGCAGAATCAAAGGGGTGGGTAACAACTAAACAAACCCCTAGAGGTTGACTACACACCTGGACTGCATACTCTCAACTCGAACTTGTACATTCTTGAGCTTTGGTGCAAAGGCATCCAGTGCCACAGGGGCAATGTTCTGGTCACCATACAGAGATAATAGATTGAGAAATATTACTTCTGCACCAGGTCATAGTACACTCAGAGACAGTATAAAGAAACTACCATGATCGAGAATCAGCAACAATTTGTATGATTCTTCTCACAATTCTGCGTTTGCACAAAGATAGGAACAGAAAATCCTGAGATATTCAGAACAAACAGTATGTACTGACCCTAAGAGCATGAAAGTATTTAGTGTTGCTTATATTGTTTTTTAGTTATTATGCTTCTGAGCCTTAATAACAGCTCATAATATCAAAAAATGTGCAGTTTGGAATGATATTGCTTGAAGTCTTTAAAATGTTTCAAACTGGAAGCATTATGTGCAATGGCCATAAATTAAGAAAACTCACAATATAGAATACAATTAGGAGTAAAGTCATAGCAGCAGTAGGTCACTGTCGTAAGGCAGGTGAGCAAATACTCATTCACCAGTACCCTGTACTGAATTAAGAATGGTCTCGGCCAGTAAGAATCAGGTAGGCAAACTCAGAAAATTGAAAATGAAGGGTTTTTTTTCAAGCCTTCACATAACTAAAAGCTATGTGTGGGTGGAAGATTAAGTGTCTCTGTGTGTTATTAGACTTGTTTACAATACTGCCATATGGGCTTAAAATCATACTACTTAACATTTGAGATCATTAATGTGCAAGTACACTGAACTGTGCAATTAAGAAAATATACAACTATTAATATATTATCCCTTACAATCCAAACCATGCAAAACACAGGTCTTGAATTCATTACTAAAAACCAGGTCTATAGAAGAGATGGAACAATATTTATCAAAGGTGAAAATAGGACTTGATGGTAGTATTCATAAAATGGGGTGGGGAAGGGGGAGAAAGCTGGCTTTTTAGTGAAGTCAAAAGGCCAGTAGAACAGATATTGGAGATTAGAAGTTTGTGTGGGTTTTCAAACAATTGCATTAATAGATAACTTGAAGAAATTAAGAATGGAGTAATTAAAACTTGCAACACAGAATAATAAAGGCAAGACACAGTTTTCCTCTTTTCCACCTTACAACCAGAAGGCACCTAAGGCAATACACACAATAAAACCAAGAAAAGTCAAGCAACTCTATAAAAATAAGCTCTTCTGATAAATATATCCAACCATTACAAGATTATAACCAAAAATATTAAAATTACTGTAAGACTAAAAGTGGTCAGTAACAGTATTAAACTTTCTAATACAATTTCATAATACAATTTATAAATATTGAAGCATCAGATTTCAAACAGCTTCAATACAGTATGTTTACAAGCCAGTTTAGAATACTGAGAAGCCATGTGTCCCTGACATCGATTGCAACTTAGCACAGACTGCAGACTCCACTGAAGTCACAAGAAAGGGACTGTGCAAGTGTCATAGGTTAAATGAGAAAACCCATTTTCGTAACTTTTTTATTTAAGGTACTCCTTTCCCAAATACGATACATTTCTCATGTGGAGAAAAAAAAATCAAGAATATGCAGAATTATAAAGTGTTTAGTTCTACTTAAGTCATTAATAGACTCACAGAACCAAGAGTGTCACATGCTCTTTCATGACAAGCAGTAGTATTGTTAGCACAAAGTACTAAAAGCCAGTATTCAGAAGTACAAATGAAAGTTAGACATGCAGTGAAATATTCCTTATATTTAATTATGTAATTATGTTCCAATACAGTTCTAATAAAAATTTAGCAGAACATGAATATCTGTAACGTCAACATAAACAACACAGAATGGATAGAATACCACAGAACCTCCAGGCTAATACAGCTGAAATATAAAATTTATACAGCTAAATGTGTGTACTATTATAGCAGAGAAGTTGGTAGTATGTACCTGGACAAATAACACATGCAAAACAATGGACAGAAAGTTGTATGATTTTGAGGTGGAAAAGACTTCGAACTTTTGTCAACAGAAAAGGGGGGGGAAGCTTTGTTGGAGTAATAAAGCAGCACCTCGCTGTGAAAACCACTCAGCTGTATTTCACCCTGAAACCTCTGTGCAGCCGGTTCAAATGTTCAAGAGAAAAACAGGCTCCAGTCAGGTCTGCCACCCAAGTACTGCCCACCAGCTTGGCTGTGATTGGCCATTTCAAATCTGAATGGCAAGGAGAGTCCCAGTAGTGCAGGAAGAAACCCCCACCCTTCACCAGCTTGCAATGGCTGCCTCTGCTGCCGAAATGGTATGGGGTCTCTGTATTTCATCCTGAAACCTCTGTGCCATTACAACTACTGTATTAACCTTTTAATCAAAGTGCAAATTGCATCTACGAAAAGAAATCATTCATACAGTGATGTTGACTAAGCCCAGTTTGTTCACTAGGCAGTTCAGGTAAATTGTGAAAGAAAATAAAATACAAGTTTTCCTAAATGTATGGCTCATATTAGGTTTCACATTAGGTACGATCATCATGTATTTAACATCACATTGTATATGTACATCAATCTTATTTTCATCAGATTCACACTTAACTGAAGGAGTATATTTCCCTTTGAAAAGCAAAAATGGGTGGGTGATGTCTGGCAACACCCCCAGAATTACTCTCTCAAATACCTTACCTTTTCCTTAGAGAAAGTAACTCTCATCACCCCTAGATGTCAGCTCACAAAATCTTACACCCAGCAAGGGTCACCCTCAGTGGGAGAGCACCCAAAATCTGTTTTGCTTTTCCCAGCTTCAGCAGCTTTTTATGTCACACAGCCATTAGCTGTCAGTTTTGTTAGCAAAAGCATTTGCATTCCATCTTTGATTTTTGCGGAAAGTTGACTTTTGCAGAGGAAACACCAGTAGTGTTTCGTCAGGTTCGGTGAAGCCATTACACTAGCTTCCTAGCAGTTGGGCTGCTGGTGCTTGAGAGTAAGGTAGGGGTTGGCATACCGCACACACATCACTGCAGCCAATCCTGTTCTTGTATGCTAACCTCCTGACCTCCTCACCAACTTGCCTTTCCCCCTCTCAGTAAACAACAGCACCCTACCTCCCAGGCAGCTAGCACTGCAGCTCCACCCCAGATAGCAATCCGCCTTTGGGAAACATCTGCAAACATTCTGTATTAGTTATCAGAAGTAAAAATTCAATACATAGGGCAGATTACTGAAGTGAAATGAAGGAATAAACCTAGCAACAGGTTCAGTGCCAAAAAATAATCTGCCAACAAAAGATGGGGAAATATTTTGAATACTCGTTTTGCAAACACATATTTCTTATCTTTGAGGCACAGTGGCAGCTCTGGATTACTCTAAAACTGGTATTTTGCTGTTTCATATAGTTTAAGGAGAACATCTAAATAAGAATAAAGTAATATGAAACATTCACTCAGTTTCAAACTGACAGTTTACAGCAAACAAAGGCTCATTGGCAAACTGCATATCTTCTGAAGTTGTGAAGGGTGATGTCTACCACCAATAAGCTCTCCACCATATCTCTCCATGAGCAAGTACAGAGCCACATTTTACCATTCCCTCTACACAGCCTCAAGCTATTATTGCTGGTATACTGCCCAAGTCTTCCTTTATATCAAAGAAGCATAAAAGTAATTTCACATCATTTGTCCTATAATAGTAGCAAATTCATTCTTCAAGTGTGGTCCTTATTAAGCCAAAATGGCATCACTCATGCACAGATTGTTCACCCCACCCCAGGAAAAAAAGACACCAAAAAGTAGTAGAAAGGTATCCAACAGCACTATTCTCTAGGCAACTCACAACGTGATATAAAATACAAATGAAAACAGGGTCATTAAAAAGAAAAGGTGTGGAGAAGAACAGAAGTAGACAACCCAAACATATAGAACTTTATAAACTATAGTTCAGAAGTTAAACCACACCCAGAATTACCATAGACAGCACCTGGCTCTCTGGAGAGGACATTCTAAATCTGAAATACCACCACTGAGAAGGTCATTAAGTAGCCTCGCTTGGTAGGGCGTCTGAAGAGAATCTCAAGGTTTGAGTAGGTTTATTTTGGAGAAGCCAGTATTTCAGGAAGCCTGGTCCTACACCATTTTGAGCTTTAAGAGGTTAAGACCAGAACTCTGAATTAGGTCCACAGTTGGAATGGGAATGAGCAACTGGTAAAAGTACTGGTACAATATGGTTGAGTTCCTGCTCTAACTCAGGCTGCAACTCCAATTCCCTTTACTTGGGAGTAAGCCCCACTGAATTCAACTAGAATTACCGTACTTCTGAGTAGACATGGTGAGGATTTAACATACTCCATAATATGTGAGAAAATATTTAAAACACAGGCCTGCTAAAGAGCAAATGCAGTTCATATTGAAGGTTAGAAGGGGCTGTGGCTAGAACAGTTTGGCTCTAAGGTATACTTTCTGGGTATGATGACGTTTATGAAGTACAGAAACTAATAGAAGCTTATAGAAGCTAACAAAAGTGTTCTAGTATATTCTAGCATTCAAAAGTTCTCTAGGGAACAGGAATGCAGCTGCTGTTTTTATACTGTGTTATCTGTTTCCTCCTCGGTCATACAACCCCTGGACTAGCTATAATTGCTGTCTGGAGGGGACTCGCCTACTCACTCTCATTCTTTATTTCCTGTTAATGTTAATGTACTTGCTTTGATTTATTCTCTCTGTGTATATAGTTTTTACGTTGGTGTGGCATTTTTATACTGTAACTAGATTACGCTCTGAATTGAGCTTGAGACTGCTGTACCAAGGACCTGGTACCCAAATGTAAAACTACCGTGTTTCTCCTAAAATAAGACACCGTCTTATATTCCCCCCCCCCTCAAAAAAACACAGTATGGCTTATTTTCGGGGGATGTCTTATTTTAACTGCTCTGCGTCGGTACGCAGCTTAAGCAGGCATCCGCAAACTTCGGCCCTCCAGATGTTTTGGACTAAAATTCCCATCATCCCTGACCACTGGTCCTGTTAGCTAGGGATCATGGGAGTTGTAGTCCCCAAACATCTACAATTTGGGACTACAATTCCCATAATTCCTGACCACTGGTCCTGTTAGCTAGGGATCATGGGAGTTGTAGTCCCCAAACATCTATAATTTGGGACTACAATTCCCATCATCCCTGACCACTGTTCCTGTTAGCTAGAGATCATTGGAGTTGTAGGCCAAAACATCTGGAGGGCCGCAGTTTGGGGATGCCTGGTCTTAAGGGAGAGGCGCCACATCCCTATGTCTTATTTTCAGGGTATGGCTTATATTTCTCAAATGTGTAGAAATCCTGCTACGGCTTATTTTATGGCTACGTCTTATTTTAGGAGAAACAGGGTATTTTGCCTTAGTAAACTTTCAACTGATGATTTTGCTGTGTTCTGTCTGTTTAGAGCCCACAAGTCACCAGAGTCCTGCTACTTCATTTCGCTCAACAGCCAGGCATGTCCCAATGCCTTTGGGGCACGAATATACTTCACACTAAGTATCAAAGGCCAGACTGCAGTGTCACACAAAGCAACCTCTTGGCTTCTGCTTTGGCTGAAGCATTCTAACCTTTGATGCACCTTTAATGCGATCATTTCAGGATCAAAAGAAGTTCTTATCTCAGCCATGAATAATGAACACCAATTTACTGGAGAATCCTGAACATAAGAAAGGACTACCCTCAGATCTATGGGTATAGCGCACTATACCATTTAAATAAAGAAATAAATACTGACTATTCTCTAGTTGGGGTAAGAGCCCTCTGCATCACTGGCAAAGAATGGGGAACAGTGGTCTAGCTAGTGAAGAATGGAGCTTCTGGATCAGGCCCAAGCACTGCAGTAATCAAGTCTCAAAGTTACCAACGCATGCACTTGATTTCATTTAACACCTGCTGGTGCAAGGAAGGCATGTTCGAACTTTCTGCACTATGCAGGAGCCTGTATTTCCTGCCCCTCATTAGAACTTAACTCACTTTCAAAATGCAAAGTGTGGAGCGAATGGCCAAATAATTGACAAGTGTTATCAACCCACCCTTGTTATCTGTCAGTCAAAGGATAACAGGGAATCACTTGCAAAGAAAAAAAATACATAGAGTTTAAGACTATTTCTGATGAATCTATATAAACTGTTAATTTCATTAAGGCTTGCTCCTTAATTTTTGCAGCTCTATTTGAGGAGACAACCAGTGATCATGATTCAAACTATTTCTACATACAGAAATCCACAGAAATGCTTTCTTGAGGGAAAGCTCTCACTTGCCCATTCAAAGTGCAGGATAAATTGAGGACTTTTCGGCTTCAAAATTTCGGTTTCCACATTACTATAGTTACTTTTCTTGGTTAGCAAAACTGGCATATTAGCTGCTATTTCCAGCCATGTGAACAGACTCAAGTCTTCAGGGAAAGGCCATAAATATGTTCAAAGTTAAGGATAAAAATAGAAGCCAAGACCAAAAAATTAAGTCTGTGGTCTCACTGAGCCAATCAGTCCTATCATTTTTATGTCTTTCAGATTTGTTAATCGCATCACAAATGCGGTTATCAGACAAAGTAATTTGTGACATAAATGAACACGTGCAAAGCCTCCAAGTACAGCTGATCCAAGTACAGTATCCCATTCCCGAGAAAAGATACAACTAGATCAGAAACCCCTTTGTGAGTGTTGTTACTGCTGTACTCTCCGATCTGACCTTCAAAAGAACAAGACAGTTTAACAGAACTTTCCTAGGATGATTCTTCTGGCTGACTTCAAAAGCACCTGTCCTGACTTCTGTTCTAAATACCTGGAACTATCCAATAAAGCTGGGAAGCACATTGTGCCTTTTCCTACAATATTTCTATGAAGGGGGATTTTCTGCACCTGCAGCATTGAAATAAGAATATTGAACCAAGCTGGATATGGAAACAGATTTAAGGTTGAAACTTCTAACCATAAATCCAATTTTTAAAAGCTGCAAAACAGCACCAGCCATCTCAATAAGTGTCTCACTATAATACGTAAGGAAATGTTCATTCTGTAGAATGACTAAAATAAATCATATGTCTTGTACATATATATGTATTATTATTTTTCAAGCATAAGTATTCATTTAAAAGTCTTACTGGATTCACAACTTATTTGTTATTATGTATTTTCTCAATTAACGGAGCCTAACGGTTAAGCATTAATGAACAGGAAGATTTTTATTCCTTCTAAAAACCATTTTCAAGGTTTCCGTTAAATTAAAATATTCCCTCAAATATACATCCAGGTGTGGTTGCATAGATCAGCAAATCACGTATTAAAACTATACCATGTTATTCTTAAATATATTTGACAGTACAGAATGGCAAACAATAATTAACCCCCAAGAATGGACTTATTGTCAGGTAAATATATGAAGGTTTTTGACATAATTCAATTGACATCATGTGACAAGTTTGTGTATATTTAATTCTTAGGTAGAATAATAATCAACCAATGTAAAACTATCACATCAAATTTTAAGGCATTTTTTCATCTCATTCTTCAAGCAAGCTTATGTAGGAAGCTGGAACACCTATTCTGAAGTTTATTCCCACAAGAAAAATATTATTTACTTCATTCAGCTAATTCTCTTAGAGAAATGAAAAATAAATAGATCAAGAATATCTCTAAATGCATTGAAACAAATGAAACAATTTCGCAGTGCTGTCCCCAATGGCCAAGACTTCATTTTCTAGACTTAATTCACAATGCAATCCTTTCCTAGATGGTGTTGGATCTAGGAAACAAGCAACCCAGCAGGATGGGTGGCATATAAAACTATTATTATTATTATTATTATTATTACTACTACTATTATTGTTGTTTTTATACAGTTCCAGCACAATCAGGTTATTTAAAGTTGACCGTGTCAGATTGTACCATAATATAACTACTGTACATAAAATATTTTTAATGTATTTTTAAAATAGTAATTAAAAATTATGTGTATCACAATTAAATATATACACATTCCAATTGACCTCAGACGCAGCATGGATTTCGTGAACAACAAGCTGCCTGTCACCATAAAAACATATATGAGCTGCTGTGATATCATTACTTCAAATACAACAGAGGGGGACAAGGGCCAATCATAACTGTAGAAAATTCAGTGCAGCTGCTGTGAATGTCAGTTTGATTATCCAAAACCTTATACAAGGCAGAAGGATGACCCATGTATACACTACAGAGGCTAACAGGAGAAAAAAAGATTACAAGGCGCACTGACAAAAGAGGTTGGATCATTTGGTAGGTACGAATAAGTACAAAGAGGTACAAGGAAGCATGAGGGGTACACATAACCACTCATGATAAACAACAATTTTATTACATTCCTACTGCATAGATGACATGTAATGTAGTTTCATATTCCTTTTTATAATGCTGGCAATTGAAGATTGTTAGTAACTGAGAATAGTAGCAAATTACAGCACATATTTGTTCTACTGAAAAATGCATTGAGTATACAGGCATACTTCTAGTTAATATCCAAAATGTTTATTTCACTAACGAGGTCCTGACTGTAAAGAGTGCTTACCTATGAAAGGGAACTCTTCGGAAAACAGCATCCACCATTGCCCTTTTATTGAGAAATACTAAGATTTTAAGCAATTAAACCATGTATCAGACATTATCTTAGATCTAGTCAGTCAACTGCTGAGAATAATCTGACAAGTAAAATAGGAGGGTGGGTGGTGGCTCAGGCTTATAAAACTTCAGTGCCTTAACATGATACTAAACAGATCCCCATTCTTCAAGCCGACAGAACTAAAAAGAAATGTGCAGGAGGCTGCTTCATATATGTTAATTTCCTACATGGATGCCACTTCTGTTTAGAATGTTTGTGAATTCTAACTCAATGGATGGTATAGAAACATTTGATGGCACAGCATGGTCAGATAAGCAGACATGGAGCTGATCAATAGTCTGGATGGAAGACAATCAGGAGCACCAAATAAGCATAATCTTAAGCACACATGTACCACAGCCAAATATATTCATCATGCATGAAAAGTAATATGCATATAGGAAATTCATCAGCTATGAAGTGATCTTCAGTCACCTACGAAGAGCACCGTTCATTTTCAAAAGTGTAAGTGGCTAAGATTTACATCATGCAAACAGTTGTATCTTGAAGCATATCAAATTGAATGACAAAAGCCTTATCTTCATCTCTGTAATAAATGTTCTAGAACCAAACTGCAAACAACATGCTATGGAAAAGAAGGTACTGAATAAGCATTCAAGGGGGTCAACGTTTGTGTCTCTAACCTGCATGGAATCAGAAAATCTCACACATTATTTTAGCTGCAAATCCAATTACCAAAATAATACCATATTGAAAAACTGAAGGGATCAGTAATACTGAATAAACTTTTTGTACTTTTGTATAGTAAGTAAAGCAATTTATATAGTGAGCAAGCACACTGCAAAGATCTACTACAGTGGTACCTCGGTTTATAAACTTAATCCGTTCCGGAAGTTCATTCTTAAACTGAAACCGTTCTTAAACCGAGGTGCGCTTTCCCTAATGAGGCCTCCCGCCACCGGTGCCCTTCCACCGTTCAAATTCCATTCTTAGACCGAGGTAAAGTTCACAAACCAGGACACTATTTCCGGTTTTGCAGAGTTCGTAAACCGAATCATTCTTAAACAGGACTGTTCTTAAACCAAGGTACCACTGTATATGTGATCAAAGAAGCAAGAATATAACAGAAAGAGCAGTGGTTACAAATGATACATTGGTTACTTACCTTGAAGATGCTTTCTCTCCTAGAGTGAACAAGGCACCCATCAACTAATGGGTTAACCCATGGGTTAACCCAGGGAACAGGCAAATAATCGTTTGACTAGCTTCAGTATGCATCCCAGTCCCTGGTGGCTCCTCCCCAGTTTCTGTCCATGGCACAGATATAGACAGAAACCTGTGGAGTTTATTTAACAAATTTATAGACCACTTCACAGCATTAACACCATTTAAGCAGCGTAGAAGAATGGAATAGGACATCAAAATACAAATTTTAAAAATAATGAAATCATTTCAACGAGCTATAAAATAAAAAACAATAAAACCATATTTACACATTTTAAAAACAATACAACTATTTCTGGGGCTCTACAATTGACATTCCTTAAATGACTGAGTTAGACCCCAGGAAAAGCCTTCTTAAACAAAATATATTCAGTAGGCAAGAGGTTTAGAGGCAAGAAGTGTGAGAGACTGCAGTTAAATGCAACTAGCATGCATGAATGCTAGCTAGCATATGAAGAGGTGAAGACAATACAGCTGGATTCCTAGACTCAACTAGGTCATGCTCCCTCTTCTCCGATGAGAGGAAGTAAAGCCTTCTCATCCTGTTCTCTATTTTTTCCACAGCTTTGGATTTTCCCATAAGAATCAGGTGAAAGAGAAACACAGCAAAAAAGCAAAGAATTGGGGAGAAGGGTTTAAAATGAGCAAAGGAGCAGAAAACCTCGATGAAAAACTAGAATTTAAGGTAACCAAGATGTTGCCCAAACAATACTAACATTGTGAGGCTCAAAGGCCTTCAAGCCTGATTCGTCATTCCTTTTTTTTCCCCTTCCCTTTTTCTTTGAAGAAACCTTTTCTGAGACCCTATATTTAAACCCTTCCCTGGTCTCCTTACTGGCCCTAGCAGGAATAACTTGGCCAGTTAGCCCTGGTGATGTTCATTTATGTTGCATTTGATGCTGTTTTTAACTTTTATTTTCTTTTTAAGTCATTTTTAATCAATGTTTTATATTGTTGTTAGCCGCCCTGAGCCCGGTTTTAAATCGGGAAGGGTGGGGTATAAATAAAAATTTATTATTTATTAAAGAACTCTGTCCTGGGCAAAGCAAGGCATGAGTCACTAGGGCCTGGGATACATTAAAAAGGGTGACAGGTGTCTTCTTCACCCCAAGCACAGAAATGTCAATCTCCTGGTATTCTCAACAATGAGAACATAAAGTCTTGGAGCTCTATATAAACCTGTGACACCAAGGCACAAGCCTGCTTCTCACTTACTTTCATTATTTCTATATATCCTGAGGCATAATGTTGTGAGGGGAAATAGTAAATATATTTATCAGATGTGGGAATATCCTGAATTTTGGACATAGACCTAGCAATAGAACCCATCAGCCAGGATGAAAATTGATCCACAGATACTTACCGTAATTTTTCACCTTTTGACTAACTTGGATCGTATTAATCCCCACTGTACATCCCTCAGTTAAATATACTTTCACCCCTGTTATGTATTCTCCCCACTCCCCAGACAGTTAATAAGTGTTAAGATGTGTTCTTAACACATTTCCTCCAGATTCTTGGTTTCCTGATGCCCAAGCAAAAAAGCTCAGTTAAGAATGTAAGACCATAACTGCTGGATCAAATCAAAGGCACATCTAATCCAGCATTCTGTTCTCACACTGGCCAACCAGGTGTCTATGGAAAGCTCACAGCAGCAGATGACAACAACAGCCATCCCACTTGTGATACCCAGCAAATGGTTATTCTGAGGACTAGTGCCTCGGATATTTCAACATATCCATCATTGCCAATAGCCATTGACGGCTATATCCTACATGGATTTGTCTAGTCCCCTTTTATAGCTTGTCCAAACTATCACAACTTCCTGCAGTAGAAAATTCTATATTAAACTATGCATTCACTGTGTGGTGAAGTACTTCCTTTTGTATCACCCAACATTCAGTTTAACTGAATGAACCCTCATTCTACTATTGAGAGTTAGCTATTCATTTTACTGTAAGTGTTTTTGGTGACAGTGCTGGAGACATAAATTAAATGGCCCACTTTTGGTTCTGAGGTAGGCATGGTTAAATATAAGCAAACTGTGATATTGTTGGAACAAAAGAATTCATGACCCCATAAAGAGCTAGGCCAGAGGTCGCCAAACTAAGGCCCGCGGGCCGGATACGACCCATTGGGCTCGTTAATCAGGCCCGCGAACCTTGCAGACCCTGCTGTCCGCTCAGTCAGTCCCCGTGCTAAACAGTTCTCATCATCCCTGACCACTGGTCCTGCTAGGTAGGGATGATGGGAGTTGTAGTCCAACAACAGCTGGAGACCCAGTTTGAGAAACACTAATTTAATCTGTTGGAAAACTCTCTGCTGAAACTCAGTAGTCTGTAAATTTACTTGACAAAACCTTTTCTTAGCCTGTCATTGTCCCTCTGATCTCCAATAAAACAATCCTTACAGTTTAAGATAGAATATCTTGTATTTTCATGTCACAAGCAAAGTGCTATGAAGTACATTTCTCAAATTAAAATTACATGTAATTAAGGGTGATCCACAACTACAACTGTTTGGTAGTGGCATTTAGACACCAATAAGTCTCCTTTCTTATTTGATTTATGAATTGCACGGACAAAGGCAATTAGTGGCAGTTATATTAAAACTATTTTGGCAAGGGTTGCAGATGATGGTAGCTGGAAAGGGGGGGGGATTATTCCATATACCCTGTGCATCACAAGGAACCATTACTGAGAACAGCAGCCTTTAAAGACATTTCAGAAAAAGAATAAACTCAAGTACGAGTAATATTTTCATTGCATCACTACTAATATGTACTAAGTTAATTAGTTTCCAATTTGAAATTATACATATATTAATAACTGCCTTTCACTTACTTCACAAACTGCCAATACATATTAAACAGTCACCCTTAATGAAAGCATTTTCAAAAGAAATGCTAAACCAACTGAATGATTAGCACCACCATGCGGTAGACACACAATTCAAGTAAAGACCTTAAAAACTGGCTAACTTTGAGCACTTTGACAGGAAGCCTTGACTGTTGGTGCTTAGCTGCGGTATAAAGCATAAATTAAAATCAAACATACTAATTTTAGAGGATCCTCAATACTGATGCTAGGATCACAGAAATAAAGTCAGAACTGATCATACTCTGATATAAAAGCTATTGAAGATGGCATGGTATACTGCAGGCATGTCCAACTTTCAAGAGTGCAATCTACTCCCACTATAAAAAAACTGGCAGTGATTTACCAAAGTTGTTGAGCTTTTTTTAGGAAGCCAGAGTTGTTGAGCTTTTTCGGGGTGGGGGTGGGGATTGGGGTCCCGCAATCGACCACGGACCCCGTGCGATCGACCAGTAGATCACGAGCGACCTGTTGGACATCCCTGGTATACTGTATAAGAACTATTAAGTTTATTATCTCTTGGTGAAATGCAAAAACAGGGATCTCTTTTTAATTTTCCAAAACATAGAAAGCTGCCTCACATCATGCTCATTTCATCTAACCAAGTATGGTCTACTCTATTTGGCACCAGAACTCCAGGGTCTCAGTCAGTGGCCTTCACTTACTGTTTAATCCTTTTAAAAGAAGTTGATGGGGATAGAACCTGGACTTTCTGCAAGCAAAATACATGTTCTACCACAATTCTCTTACGATTTCATTTTATGATTGCTTTTACCTATGTACTGATTAAAGGCATTAAATTGCAAACATTTCATATTTACCATCAAAACTGTCCAGAACTGCTTTTTAAGCTAACTTTAGAAAGCTAATAGAAAAATGCTAATCTGCACCCTAAGTTATCAGTGATTTGCACTGTAGGCAAGTTAAATAACTTTTCCTATCCCAAACTATGTGAATAGTAAACTGTGGGTGGAATTCAACTAACTTTTACTCAAAGTACACACTGAAATTTATGAGCACGACTAATATAAGCCCAATCATTTCAATTAGTATTCTCTGAGTAAATGTCAGTTGAATTCTACCCTAGAATCCCTGGGACATGACTGAAGGTTGGCAGAATTTTTATTTGTTTGCTTCCATAGTAAAATAGCTTCAATAAAAATTGTAAGTTGTTTTCTTTATTTAGCAACTTGTAATTAAATTAATATGCTGATATTGTTTATGAACTACATACATGTCCTAAGTAGAAGCATCTGAAAATTAATTCTATGTTTACTTTAAAAACAAGGACTCTTTTTGTGGTTCCAAGTACACTTACCATTTATACCTTCCTTTTAATTAAAAAATGTTGAAGATTACGTAAGTAGACTTATTTTCACAGTTCAAGAAACAAAACTTAAGTTGTTTATAAATACATACAAAAAATAGTTTCAAATTTAATTCTGCAATAAAGTGGCACCGTCAAAATAAATGGGACAGACAACACAGATAAAACATTTTAAAATCAGTCAACCCCCCCCCCCCAGTGTGATTCACCAAAAGTAAAAAGATTATTATTAAAACAGAAGTTAAGTAGTACAGTACTGCCGAAAACACTACACAAGCCAGGTTTGTTTTCCCTTCCCATTCATTTAAAAACACTTATACACTGCTTGACAGAATAATAATGTTCTACTGGTACTAACATATTAAAATTCAAAGATACAGGATCAGTAAAATGTCTTTACCTTAACTCATCTCGTAAAACAAAACATAATTTAAGGAGATGAGGCACAGGAAAAATGTATCACAACCAAAAAGTGTTACCAATTTAAAGATCACTTGAAATAAACAGTGAAAAAAATCTTCAGTGAAAAAAAGTCTCTCCAGTACTGGCCAATCTCACTAACCAACACAGCAGAAAAATGGGGAGGGCCTCTATTGCTAATCTTAAGAGTGCAGGTATGTAGATATGGGTGAAGGAAGTCCTTCAAGTAGTTCAGGCCCAACTCATTTAGAGGCTTTAAAGAGTTAAAACTAGCCTGTTAAATTGGGCATGGAACTGCACTGGCAGCCAGTCCCATTAACTCTTCTACCCACCCAGTTCCCCACCCCCATCCCTCACACATGTCCTGTTCCTTCCTCTTGCAGGTTCACAACTATGAGAAGAAAATCTACCTAAGGTGAGGATGGGGCTCTCTTTAAGTTTCACAGCAGATTCTGAGATTAAAAGGGATACAGCATGTACATGGCTATACCATGTGGGCTTCACATGGCATATAACTCTGTGCTAACTAGGGTTACACAAGCAAAACTGTTTATTGCGCTGTCTTCCTTCTAACTTTTAAGAGGTAGCAATGGAGGCACCGGCCAAGTCACTTGGAGACAGTTTTAATTAAAGCGTTTACAAAATTATAGAAAAGACTTTAGCATAAATGCTTAATTTAATATGCAACTTATCCAGACTTCACACATGCAGGTTTTATCCACATTCATTGGAAGAGAGTAGAAAACATATAAGTGAAATTTTCCCCCTACTAGTATAGTTACATCACCCTCTTTTTTTCACAAGAAAACGTTCAGAATGCATGAGCACCACCCATATTTTCCTCTGGAAGAAGAGAGCAGAAAAAACCCTGGACAAACAGGGCTCTCTACATAAAAGCTAACCGGGTGGACGAAGACCTACAACTACATAAAATGTTATAGACTCTTTCAGGTTTTGTAGTACTTTAAAAGGTTATTAAATTGTAGGCAAACATTAGCTAAATAACTACACACAGCTGGATGATGCCACATTCCAACATAGCAATAACTTATAGAGCAAAAATGTCATACCAGCTTTATGGAAAGTTGTCATGAAGTGCTGCTGCTGAAGCACATTAGCCTCAAGATAATTATTACTGCTGCTTACAATCATGTGCAATGACATCTATTTTGCAACATCTTGAAAACAACTTCTTTTTCAAAGTAGATTTAGAAGCAAATTCTAGGAAAAGAAGGCAAAATGAACATCCCTCCCCCTGCCCCAAACTTTCAGCTACCTGCTACATTAAATGATTATCCTCTTTCGAACAGCAGATTTCGTAAAATATTCAGATCACCACTTCAAGTACAGTAGTCATATCCACTAGTTCACAGAAGATACAATCATATACTGTAGGCCTCCGAATGATAAAATTTATGGGTGCATGTTGGACAGTACCAACCAAATACAGTTTCAAAATTGTTAAGCTATAACTCAATAAATAGCATACTGTGAATTTACATATATATTCCACTTACTATAAATTAGTATGTCAGATTATGTAGATATTGTTTAAAACTCACCCTATCCATTAGGTTAAAGGTGGGTTTTTTAAAAAGTGCAACACATTTCACAACCTATCTTTCATATCCCCTCCCCATGCTAAATAAAATGAACTGTTAATATGTATCATTTAATCTTCATCATTAATAACATTTGCCTTACAAGGATTTCTCACAAACCGATTGATGGTTTGCATGTATGCACAGCAGTTTTCATGCATCTCACAGCACCCTGAAAATTCAGTGAAGGTGACTAATACATTCTGCTGGTGTAATTGAGTGCTGCACAGTCATGCATTAATCATACCTGCTATAGCATAAATGAGAAAAAATAAATGCATAAAAATTGTATTATAACACTATTTTTAAAATTCCAGGAGATGATCTGAAGACTTTTCTCTAATTAAAGTTAGAAACACTTGGGTGAAGAGCATGACACAAGCCTTTACAAATCATTCCACACGCCAGCTGACTGCTTTGCAGAAAAATCACCAGGGACAATAAAGGATCAAAGGTGCAACACAAATGAATAACCAGAGGAAAAACACACTTAAGAATGGTGCAGGCACAGCAGAATTTAAGACCCATACGAGGACATATAACAGAACTGTGGGAACACAGCAAACTCTGGTTATTTTATTTCAGCAAACCTCTCTAGGGAATTTCACCTCCATATAAGTTTAAATGTGAGAGGTGAGTATAGTTATAAAACATACTATATAGTACTTTCCTAACCATTCATGCAGTTGAACTTTCAATATGAAAGTAGAGGGAAGCATTTTTCCAAAGTTTTATTTAAGAATTCCATGGAAAACATGGAAACTGTCTTAGGAACCCTTTTCTCTTTTAAAATTATGCTTTTGTTGAGCTTCCCTTCCAGCTCTACAATTCTATCATTCTTTGACTAGCTGTAGCTCTCTAGCATCTCAGACAGGTTTCTCTCATTACTTGCTGCCAGATTTCTTTTCTAACTTATAAGTGCCAGGGACTGAACCTAGAAATTTCTGCTTCCTAAGTATTTGCTCTGTCACACAGGTATGCTCCCCCTCATTTACATAATATATTTTCTATTCTTAAAAGTAGTAATTTTAGATTAGATGCCTAAATAGTGCAAACTTACATGTTTCCCCAAATTTCCAAGCAATTCCCCCCCCCCCCTTGTATTCAAAAATTCTGGAAATTTTGCATCTTGACTCTAGGGTAGAAGTCCAGGCATCTGACCCATCTGCTACAGTGAATGACAGGAGAGGGATACCAATGTGGCCATAGTTGTATTTCCTTCCTATGGACAAATACAACCTGCATTAAAAAACATATCCTCTTACAGATAGACCTGAAGGATGACTTCAACAGGGTCCAAATGACAATTCTGACCCTTCTCTGCTTTCAAGAAATGCTCTCCCCCCTCTTGTTGTACTACTTCCACTTTCATTTAATCATTTGCATTTCTTCTTTTGCCTTTGACAAAACCATTAGAAGCTGTTTGTTTCTGGAAACGCATCTTTATATAGGATAAATAAAATGTTCCCAGATTATTATTTTGTATGCATGATAACGTATAAGTACAGAAGATACTATCTAGCAATTCTGCATTGGAAGAATTATTTGAGGTGATTTACATTAATTATTTCTTCATTTTTACTGGTACAATGTAGAAGAGGAAAGCAACAATGAAACAAAAATACCCCTTTATTTGAGTTTCCGTATACTACCTTCTCATCATATCACATTTGCTTCATGTGTACTACAAAGTCTTCCATGGCAGACAAAATCAGAGTTGTATTAATGCCATTTTTGTGTGTGCAAATTTGACACAAAGGAAATTACAAGCAGTACAGTCCTGGGAAAGCTGAAACACATGCTTTTTCTGAAAGTCGCTCTCAGTGCAAAGGATTGTAAAGGCAGTAGTTTCTGTTCTATTAGTACTAATGCTTAGAATCTAAGCCATAGACAACATAAGTTAGAAATGAATATGAAAAGGAGGGCGTAATCATTTACGTTATTAATCATTTTACTTTAGAGATGTGGCCACTGTTCTCTGTTATGGAGTTATGAGAAATATTAGATTATATTGGTTCCGGGAATAACTTTTAAAGAAAGTAAGTTATAATGGAGAGAAAGTAAAGGCAGGCAGGCAGGATGATACTTGTATCACTAACAGGTTTAGGAAAAGCATGTGTCAATTTCAGTAAATAAGAGTTCTACTTACATTATCCATGAAATTGGACTTAAATCCTCCTTCCTGCTGTCTTCTCAATTCCTCTTGGCGCAGCATCTCTTCTTCACGGCGCCTATGTTCTTCTTCATGTCTAATGGTTATGCACAGAATGCATCTTCCTAAGATACTTATTACATCTTTTCATTCCAAAAACTATATAATCCTTCCCTTCAAATATCACAAAAACATGGTTTTCAATCTTAGAAGAACTATAGCTCCCATATGAACCAACCCAGACCCTGCAATCATCATCTGAAGCCCTTCTTCGTGTGCCTCCTCCACAAGAGGTCTGGAACGGGCCTTTTCTGCAGTAGCTTCCTGTCTGTTTAGGTACCAGGCAGAAACATTTTTCTTCTCCCAAGCCTTTGGTTAATTAAACAATCTATGGTCCTATGTGAGAAGAAGAGTAGAAGAGTTTTGGATTTGATATCCCGCTTTATCACTACCCGAATGAGTCTCAAAGCGGCTCACATTCTCCTTTCCCTTCCTCCCCCACAACAAACACTCTGTGAGGTGAGTGGGGCTGAGAGACTTCAAAGAAGTGTGACTAGCCCAAGGTCACCCAGCAGCTGCATGTGGAGGAGCGGAGACGTGAACCCAGTTCACCAGATTACGAGTCTACCGCTCTTAACCACTACACCACACCGGCTCTGTGGAAGGGTTATTGTTTTTGTTTGTTATTATGTTACATATGCTTGTGTTTTTATACTGTAAACTGCCCTGTGATCTTCAGTTGAAGGGCAGTATAGAAATTTAATTTATGACGATGATTTTTAAACAACTCACAAGCATTTTGGAGTGATTTGATCCCCGCCCCAAGTTACTTTTAGATACCTCAACAAAGAACCTATGTAAACATTCAACATAGTAAAATATAAGCAATGATTTTATAACGAGTTCTAAGGTTCCTGAATTACTATACAGTACTATAATTCCTGTAACTAAAATGATGGAGAGAAGACATAATACCGGTAAGTGTTGCATCAAGAAAACAAGGCACTACCACTGGCAGCTACTGACACAACCTCCCACATCTGTGCCATGGTCATGGGACTTTGTAGTCAGTCTCTAAGTAGTCAATTCACTATGTATGTGTTTTAAATTGTATCTTTTGAGTTATGAAATCTCATTTCACACATCTAAGGGCTATTGCCCTCTAGCGTGGATTTACAGAATACCTCAATTGTATTTGCTTTCGTTTCTGTAGCTCTTGATTTCTAAGTTCTTCCAAACGTCTCAATTCTTCCTGACGCCTCATAAGATCTGTGAAAAGTCAAAACAGCAGCTAGCAATTATCATTTTAACAGGAACAGTTATCAATATAAAAATAGACACTAAAAAACACAATGAAAAGTTATGTTACCTATAAACCATGTATCAGATTACACATGCACTTTAGAACCCCGTCACAGTATTATTATTGTTATTATTATTTTGTTATTATTTTGCAACTGTGATTTTCTTAAAGGAATGACACATGCTGCATACAAAAGGAATAATGGTTGCTCTCTCCTGACCTGGTGCATTTATAAAGGCTGAAGTGAAATATTTCAATGGAGGCAAGCTGGCATTTGTGGGTCATGGAGTAGAACATAGCATCAGAGCATATACAAAGTGTCAAATAAGTTTGGTCATAGTATGTTTACCTACAGGTAGCTATGGCCATTGCACAAACTTCCTGAAAAATCCCTGCTTGTGGCTTGTAAAAAATATGGAAATGTTCACAATGTATAGAAACTTCAGATATATATTTCCTGCGATAACACAGGCCACTTTCAGTAATTATTCAGTTTATGCAATAAAAATTACAGAATAGGGATGCAGAATACCTTGTCTCATCAGCATTAACTGGTGCTCATGTCGAGCTGCTTCCATCTCTGCCTCCAGTTTCTCCTTAGCTTCTCTAATGTTTCTATCAACTTGTTCCCGCTGTTGCTTTTCCATTTCATCGAGAGCCTTCCATCGTGAAGCATACTCAAATTCAAATGTTCCAGGTTGAGCAAAACGTGGTGGCTGTTCTCTTTCCCTAGGAGCACATCACATTTCACATGAACAGAAAGCATTCATAAATGGTACAGCAAAATGCAGGTAACTGACAAATTTCTCTATTATTTAATCAAGTCTACCTTACGCATTTCTAAATAAAAGAATTCATTTCTTTACTTATATCTAGCTCATTTAAAGCCAAACAAAATGTGGAGGCCACACACCTGTGTGTTCAAAACACACATCTGCCTGAAAAACATAGAAAGAGGAACAGCTCAGCGCAATTTTTTAAATCAAATGGAGCACATCGGTGCAGTAGACAGAACCTTCTCCCAACAGCTTGCTACTGTGCAGCCCCTATTTCTCAGTCAGGGAACCTCTCATATAAGGAACCAAGGAGGCAGCAAGGAACAGTGCCCCTCACTACCTGCCACTGATCCCTTTGGACACAATCCTGAGAGGGAGGGAGAAACCGACTGGGCAAAGAGGAAAAGCGATCATGACACCCATCAAAGCAGGGGGAGGAGTTCAAAATCTTACCAAGAGCCCTCCGAAAGCTAGAGCTAGCCCCATCTCTTGCACCATTTCTAATTCAGCCAGCTATTTTCGCTGTGGAATGTGAGGATATTTCATAAGTTTTGTGATGGCTGAGGCCAGTGAGATGCATTCTAATTTTATGCATCTTATCCATTAGCTTTCACTTCTGTTGTGGCAAAACCAGAGTCCTTCAACCATGACAGTTTTTCCTTAGTTCGTATTATATTTCACCAATCCATTTTAAATACTGTAAAGGTATATTGTCATAGCTAGCTTTACTGGTACCAAGAATCAAGTTTTTGAATTAGACCCACACCTCTCAGCAGTTAAAGCTTTACTTCCCATTTTATAATATTCTATAATGTGAATGTATAAAACGTACTTATGATATTGTTGTGTTTTTTGCATTAATTTCTCAGGCAGCCCATCTTCATCATCAAATTGCTCCATAGGTTCTACAATTACTGGTCGAGGGGTTCTTAAAAAGAAAACAACATTATAAATGAAACAAACTCCTGTAAAATGAATCTGTGACATAATCTAATATACCAATTATTAATATAATATGCCATAATATGCCAATGTCCCCAGTTCACTTATCAAATAGCACAAATAAGCAAAATCTGCATATTTAGTCTGTACACAAACATGACTTAAGAAGGAATATTGCTGGCATATAAACACCAGGGTGCATACAAATTAACTGGCTCAGAGTTGATAGTCATACATATTTATGACTAATGATGAAAGGACATGTACAGTTACCTTCCATCTCATAAAGTACACCAATATACCAAGTAACTACTAGCAGCTTTTCCTTCTTAGGGAGAGCATTTTATTTTGTGTGAGATGGTGCAGGGTGACTATATGATAAAAAGATTTTAAATAAAATTGGAGTTAATTTGCGGTTTACATGAAACAAGTCAATGTAATTCTAAGGTAGCTTGACATGATCCCAAGCATTAAGTTATAATTAAGCTTGACATGATCCAAAGCATTTTATATACACAATGTCTATCATTTTTCTAAAATAGGCTATATAAAGACATTGGTCCACTTTAAAACAATGTGTTATTTATGGTTATAGCAACTAATTAGTACATACTTGTTTAGGAAGTACCTAAATAATAAACAGAAAATGTTGATTTAAATTAATTTTGTTTGTTTTTTAATGATTAAAGTCACCATGAGTTAACAACTTTTATTTTTATTTAACAAAACCTATCAGAATTTATTGGCTCATGCAAACATGTGCACAAATTTTGGGAAGAAGTAATAAAATAATAAGTATACCAATGCCTTTGAACTCGTCTTTTATCAATTTTTGATGAATTGAATACAGACTTATTATGTAAACCACTTAGAATTTTTCTGTTAGTAGCTGATCATTTGACCATATCATATGGCTGAAAGGAGTCCTTGATTTTTCTTTAAATATTTGGTTCAATAATGTTTATTTTTATTTCTGAGAAACTGGCTTATAAATTAAGGGTATTTCAGGGTGCAGCTAAACTTATGGATTTTACTTCCATTTGGCAGCTATTCGTTGCTACATGACAACCAAACATGGAGATGGAATATGCCATTATTCATAACATTTACTTTGTATTCTTTCTGTATCAATATGGTTATGTTGTTACATTTAATTTACCAAGTAGAGAATGTACTTTATTTTGAGGTAATGACTGTGAACCAGGGTGGATAAAAATCAATGATTTTTTAAAAAAATCAAAAAAATCGGATTTTTAAATTTAAATTGGATTTTTTTGATTTAAATTGGATTTTTAAAATAAAATGCTTTTGGAGGAAAATATTTCTAAATATAGTCTTCTATTTAAGTTACATTGTAGTCCAAAGGCTATTCATCAGGAAATAAGGATTTGTTTTTAAGTTTATCAAGTGTGCTAAAACTCAGTCTAAGTTTTTTTTAAAAAAATGTTTAACCACATCAGTTAACAAGCATGATACATATGCTATCATGTTATTGTTTTAGTTAAATAAATTGTTTAAATGGTTATTAAGGAAATGATTATTTTTCTCCTTCCAATAAAGTACAGCAGAAAAGTTGTCCAAATATAAACAGTTAACTTATTAAACCTCACCATAATTTCATAATTATCTGTCTATGTATGTATTTCTAGTATTATAACCAAATCAGTATTTTTGATATAACTGTAAAAACCACTCTGAAAATTTATTATTCCAAAAATGAAACCTTCATATGGTTGTAAATATTAAGATTATACCAGCAAGAATGAGTCTTTCTGTAAAAAAAAATATTTAAATCAATTCTTACTGACTAGTGATTTAAATCAAGCCTTACTGACTAGTGATTTAAATCATGATTTAAATTGTGATTTAAATCAATTTGATTTAAATCAAATCCACCCTGCTGTGAACCTGGTTGTTTTGTACTTTTTTCTTTATGCTATTTCATATTCCTTACCGGATTGTTATTTTAACTTCATAGTATAGCCTTGAAATACTTTTTACATGCCTCTTGAGTGCATAAAACCTCAAAGCTGGGCTCCACTGACTGCAGGCAACTGCTGAAGCCCTCACTGAGCTTACCAAAGGTATGGGCTGTTAAGGAGCTACCTATGTTATTCCCATTGCCAGAACAATATTCCACAACAGGGGTGTTTTGGGGAAAGAGAAGGGCTGGCCTAGGACAGCCCACTTGTTGAAGAAGCTTGATTTATCCAAGCCTGCAGCTGATACAGTAAGAAAAATGGCTGATGCCACTCTGAGCAACTTCAGAGCAGATTTACAATAGCTCTGTAGCTTTGTTATTTGTGACACATTCTTACTTCTAAAAGTATTCTCAAAGCTTATTTAGCTCTCTGTGAATACTAACAATCTGAACACTAAAAGGGCCTAACTCAAAATTACACAGAATATGCATTGGAACCTCAACATCCACAGAAACCAGCAGCATTCTCTACTGGGCAAAATCTACCGGTATTTGAAGCCAACTGTTCTGAGGCTCTGTTGCACCTAGTACTTCATTACAGTTCAATGGCTGATTAAAATAATCCAATTTGTAACAAACATTCCAGAAAGATTTACTACAGGGGGAGAGGCTTACATAACTGGATACAAAGAAACATATCCAAGTACCATGGTTATATACGTACCAAGCATGGAATTATAAATTATAAATTACAACATATCATTTCAGGGCCAGTTCTTAGCCTAACAAACAGACACAGTGATCACCTCAAAGTACTTGTGGCTAAAGCATACAAAGAACAAGAAATTATCATATTAAGTGACACGCTACCATCATTTTGACAGCCATCGTAAACAAAGTTTAAATTACAGTAACAACCTTTAGGAATTTTAATAATAAATAATAATTTTATTATATATATCCCGCCCATCTGGCTGTGTTTCCCCAGCCACTCTGGTTAGTTTACAGCATATGTGAAAACATAATAAAACATCAAACATTAAAAAACAACATCTTACACAATATCTTTCAAATATGCAGACTAAGGGCTACGAGTAGAAAAGCCAGCACGATACAGCAGATAAGTGCTGAATTTAGACTCATCATCACCTCTCAGACTAGACTGCTATGGTGCAAGACCCTTTAATGAAGAGCTGCAAAGTAGCATGAGAATTAAAATCATTCTCTTATACTTCCCCCTGCCTTGGATGCCTCTGAAATCTGTAATATATACTTGCTATAAAGTAGAGTCATAACCTTTCATGGAAGCCACTGTCACTATCAGCTTTTTTAGGTTGGAAAAGAAGAAATCTAAACTAGGTTCTGAGACCAGTTCAAATTTCCAAGAGTTTTGAGCAACTTCCATTGCTACTTTATCAGATAGTCCAATTACATAGTTTTCTTTATACATATACCACAATAAATTCAATCAGGAACTTACGTCGTCAACAGGAATGCTCCATCATTGCATCTTTCTAGAGCTTTACGTGCTGGGGGTTTTGCAGCAAACTCCACGAAACCTTTCCCAGTTGCTCTACCACGATCATCTACTACAACAACAGCTCTTTCCACAGGGCCAAATTGAGAGAATGCTTGTTCCAGAAGCTCATTGGAAACAACAGGTGAAAGATTCTTTACTGTTAAAGCAGCTCCATGAGTAGCAAAACGAATTCGAAGTGGTCTACTCTTCAAAACAATTCCATCGAGTTCTGCCTTTGCAATTTCAGCTAGTGTCCTGGATTCCTTTTCAGGAAAAAAACATATACACATAATGCACAGTTGAATATAACACATCAATAATTCATTTCAACATTTAATGGGGGGAATTCAACTTTGCGCTTTTTTTTCCAGCTATGCAAGCATTCCAGCTTGCCAGATGGAACAATACCCATCCCCCAGTGCTGTTCTGGGGTTTCTCCCAACACACAACCCCAAGTCAATTTCAGAATGCATGTAAAGGGGAAGCCCCATTATGCAAGCCTATGTACCCTATGTACAGTGGTACCTCGGGTTAAGTACGCTTCAGGTTAAGAACTCCGCTAAGAACAGAAATCGTGCTCTGGCGGCGCAGCGGCAGCAGAAGGTCCCATTAGCTAAAGTGGTGTTTCAGGTTAAGTACGCTTCAGGTTAAGAACGGACCTCCGGAATGAATTAAGTACTTAACCCGAGGTACCACTGTACTTAAAATCTGCAAGTATTCTGTTTCTCATGACCTATGACCAGGCTTCAACAATTCCACTCTCCATTGCCCTCTAGTGAACATGGTAAGCAACCTGTCTTCTTATAACTTTGAATCAGAGTTGGAAACTGGGATAGAAAAGTTAGGAGTCAAATGGCTTCTAGGACCTGGGTTGTGGGCACCAAACAGAATGTCTAGTCGCCACCGGGGGGGGGGGGTCGGCAACATAAGTGACACATTGTTAATATAACATTTTTAGCAGAAATTCTTAATATATGTTTAATAAAAATATTGGCACCATACTTCAGTTTTCAAAACACCCTACTCTTTATTGTTAAACTCTTTAACATATTGTCTATCCATAACATAAACTTTGAGGCTTCAAAGCACATACATTTCTGTAATCCTTGAGTGTCAGCCAGGCACAAAAATGGCACCCAGTCCTTTTGAGATGCTCACAAATGGAGAATCTTTAGGTGCAAAATGCACCTGGCGTCCTGCTAATTTCAAACCCTGCTTTGAATCTACAGAGATGTTTGGGAATTATTATTATTATTATTATTATTATTATTATTATTATTATTATTATTATTATTTTGTATACCACTCTTCATTTATAAATCTTAGGGCAGTTCACAACTTTAAAATCCAAGATAAACAACACAAAATGCATGATAAAAATAAGAACAAAAACAAACCAATCATCCCCCTAGCAGTCGAACTGTGATCACTGCAATGTCCCCAGATCTGAAGATGGGAGAAAGGTTGGGGGTTGTTTTGGAGCTTGAATGCCTAGGCCACACAAAGTCAAACCATGCACACATCCACACCTGAGCCAGCTTTTCTTCCTCCATATAAACCCCTGACTATTATTTACAAGTGTCCCCCCACCTTTTTAATCTATGAAAGCCATGTAAATTTTAAGCTGCTCACAGAACCTCAGTTATGGGGCAGCATAGAAGTCCCATAGATAAATATTCCAAAATAATCTCAGTTTTGTGTTCGGAAGGAGGAATATCTTAAAGCTGGGGGAACCAATGTGGCACCTGGGGCACTACAGTACCCTCAAACATCCCTAGGTGTTTGCTGAGGTCCCCAGTCCCACTTAGCATTAAGAAGCCACTGTGTCTCTCACAGAAATCCTGTTGGTGCAAGATACAGGGGGACCTTTATCATGAGGCAGCAAGAGAAGCCTGAATAGTTTTCAAAAACGATGTGAATTGGTTCCAATATGTCTGCTTGTCAGAGCAAGTGGGGATATACATGTTAATTATGATTTGAACTAAGTTTGAAGAGCTCAGTAGGAATGCCTGACCAATGTTGCTGCTCCGGGCACAAAGAAAGTTAGTCCCGCTTTCTATCAACCCATGATGTTGGACTTGTGGAGCAGCCTGAATATAGACCAAGCAGTATAATTGCTTGCTGTTTTTTAAAACACAATGTGTTTGTCTCCTCAGCCACCTACTGTATTGCGGCATGCAACTGTTATAAAGAATGGTGGAACCAATTTGATGGGCAGATGATATATAAGAGGTGGATGGGGGAAAAACAGGGATGGTGGCTCACAGTCACACAAAGACATATGAGACCACCTATTAAATACTTGAACGGGGTAACCATTTTTGACACAAACTTGAGGAAAATAGTCATGGAGCTTGGGAATATGGAACAGCTTTCTCTCTTTTTCAGGATTGGTGTGGACGTTTTAACTCTTGACCATGGGATAGCTCAGCTGGCATGGTGTTCCTATTGCAGGTTTGATCCCGGTATGGGACACCTGCATATTTCTGCATGGGGGGGGGGGGTTTGACGAGATGATCCCCGGGGTCCTTTCCAACTCTACAATTCTAAGAATCGTCAATGGCATTTCTGTTGGGGGGGGGGGACTTTCATCTGAACAGCTTCATACAGGATCCACATCCGTTGTGCCAGGGGTGTTTGAAGGACAGAAAATCGGCTCCATCGCTGCAAATGAACAAAAGCCATTTATTCCTCATCAAAACTGGGGTGTGAACGTGGGTTACGGAGGACAACGGGCAAAGGGAAGAAAAAGTCGGAGCCCCACGTAAAGGGACCATACAGCAGGCACGTGAAAGGAGGGGGGGGAGGCCACCCGCGTGCACAGCGGCTTCGCGGGGTGGGGGAGGGGGCTTGTGTGAATATGTGCGTGTGTGTACGCGCGTCTATCGGGGAGGGGGAGTGTCGCTCGCTCGTGCGCGCGCGCTCGGTTTCTGCTGCAGAGCAGTTCCCGAGTGAGGGGGCGAGCAAGGATGGACACGTTACGGCCTCGTTCACACGTGAGCGGGCGGGGGGGAGGGAATTAGATTGAGGACGGGCACGGGAACCTTTCCTCTCGTTCTCTCTCTCCATCACACACACAGACACACCCCATTTCCAAGGGAAACCCCGGGCACGCTTCCTCACCAGCCGGATGAAGCCGAAGCCGCGGTCCCGGTTAATGAAGACCTCGCTGGGCTCCCCGTAGCGCTCGAAGAGGCGCTTGAAGTCCTCCTCGGTGATGTCGGTGGGCAGGTTCCCCACGAAGAGGCGGCACCGCTGCGTGTAGCTCTTCTCGCCGGGCTTCAGGAAGCTCTTGATGTCGATGGTTAAGCCGCTGCTCTGCTCCTCTTCCTCCTTCACCATCACCATGGCTGCCGCCGCCGCCGCCGCTTCGTTGTCCGGCGGAGGCTCCAGACCGCGCAGCCCTTTCATGCTGCCGCCGCCCACCATGCTGATCGGCGGGGCTGCCGCCGGGGAGCTGTTCTCAATCCTCACTTGCTTCAGGTTCCTGTTCGCCGACATCGCGCCGAGGGAGGCGACGCTGCTGCGGAGAGGAGACGAGAGGAGGCGGGGGACGGAGAGCAGCTCTCGGGCGCCGACGCGTTTCTTTGGGCCACCGGCGACGGAGGGACAAGCCGCGCGCGCGCGCGCAAACACACGCACACAAAAAAGAAAGAAAAAGAAACCCAACCCAAAATGGCGGCGGGAGCTTTAACCCGCTGACGACTCGTAACGCCGCCCCGCCCCCTCCAACTCGCCTCCCGCTTCGTTAGTGCGCACGCGCGCGAGGTTTGAACTGCCGCTGGGCCGCGCGCTCGGTTGCGCCTGCGTGTCATCCTCGCACCTGGGCCATTGGCAATGCGCGGAGACAAAAAGAAAACGTCCCCCGCGCTCGCTGAATCTCACAGTCCTGGAAAGGGATAGCGGGGGTTACCAGTCACCATGGGGAAACCTTTCGTTCTAAAGGAAGCACTTCGTTCGTTAATAAATCATCCCTGCTCCAACCTACTTAACCTGAAACGCAAAGTTTTTCTCATTAGATGGCTGCCACGCAAATAATGGTGACTAATGTACTCAACAAATGCTGTATTGTTTTCTCTTTATAGATTTCCCCCGTTTTCCTTTTCTTCCTTTTTCGTTTTCTTTTTTTGTGGGCACTTGATTCTTAATAATTAAAATATGGTGTCACAATAAATGTTTCTTGTTTTTTGTATTTTCAAATTGAGAGTATATAAATGTCCTACATTGTTAAACTTTTATTAAAATGGAATAAAAACTTTAATAAAAAAAAAAATTAACTCCGATTAAGAATTGGGGCCTGCACTTGCTTTCTTCTTTGCCCCTTTTCCCTCTTGTGCCATGTGTGAGCCTGAGGGCAGGGAATGTCTCTCCACAGATCCACTCTGAGCAGGGGCTTAGCATGAGGGGGGGGCTGCCAGGGAGATAGCCCTGGTCCATTTTTCAGGGGATCGCACTGCTCCCGCCGCCCTCCCTGAGCCAGCCCTACATCACTTTGCGAGGCCATTTGAGGAGGGTGGCATGAAAGGGATGTGGCAGCCATGCACCCCTTGACCCCAGCCTCATGTGATCCCCACACCGCCCCCTCAAGAGGCCTTGCAAGGCTTGGATCTGGGGAGGGCGGCACAAAAAGGGTGCAACAGTCACATGCCCTCGATCCCAGACTCACAAGCAAAGGTGAGGCTGGGATTGAAGAGGGCACAGCTGCTGCGTCCCCATGCCACCACCACCCCAGCAGTCTTGCAAGGCTGGGATCCGAGGAGGGTGGTGCAAGAAGGGTCGACAGCCATGCCGCTCAGGACTGGTGCCGTGGCGGCAGGGACTGGGCAGGCGCGGTGGGCTCCGTTCATCCCCTAGGCTGAACCAGGCAGAGGGCCTTCTCAGTAGTGGCACCCACCCCGTGGAACCCCTCTCATCAGATGTCATGGAGATAAGTTACTATACAACTAACTACAAGGTGACCCCAAAAGTAGGGATACTGCTTTCGAAACCACTTTCTTTGTTCTTGTCTCAAGTTCTCATCATTCACAATATCAGTAAAGAAAAATAAAGCTTTTATTATTTGTTTGTTTGTTTAAAGTATACCTACTTTTGGGACACCCTGTATAGTACGGTATACAATAGGAAAGCAGCCCTGTGTTGGGAAGTTTTTAATGTTCAATGTTTTACTGTGGTTTTATAGTTTGTTGGAAGTTGCCCAGAGTGCTTGGGGTTTTTTTTTTTACCTGGAACTTGCTGGAACTCAGTTCCAGCACCTCTCAGGTGGGTGCCATTGCCATTCTAAGAGAACAAGGGTTCATGGAGAGTTTTGGCACCTCTTTTTCCAGAAAAAAAACTCTGCCCTTCAGAATCTGCTTCCTGAGGCAGCTGCCTCATTGTTCAATTGATCCAGTTCAGTTGATCCAGAATTGATCAGTAGTGAGCAGAGAAATGGGCTTCTTGACTGTGACACTCTGTGAAAAGCTTTCCTGGTGACAACTCTGTTTCGTTTCCATGCCAAGCAATTTCATTCTTCTGTGCCCATATATTTCAGTGTGTTTTATAACTGTTAGTTTATGGGGTAGCTCTGCAGCCCAATCTTATTAGTTTTATGGCTGTCATTTATGATGCTTTTATCTGTCTGTTTTTATGCCTTTTATTTTCATTTCATTGTTTATTGATGCATTAGCCATATTTTCAGCTTGCCTTTCATCACAGTGGATCCTGTCGTGGAGTACAGTATGCAAATGGCAAATGACCTATATCAGC